>CM051007.1:30292460-30409960 GCA_027704905.1 Muraenolepis orangiensis | reverse complement strand
CTCCTACCCGATGGGTTCGTCCCCCCGCCCTGTTTAGGCCTGGTGGAGACCATGCTCCAGGACCCCGTCATGAGCGGGCGTGCTCTATATGCGGGCTGGGGACAATCGAGTGGTCCCATCTCGCTGTGAGATCGGAAGCACGCCGAGCTTCTTACAATCCTTGCTGGAGAAGGGCTTGATGGAAGACATTTGCGTGGCAGCGTCATGGTTTTCCCCGGCCCCTTTGTCCGCTTTACATGCTGGACATGAGCAGGGGCTCCATCGGTCACTGGGTTGGAATCAGGGTCCATGCTCCCTGCTCCTAGCGAGGGACAGGAATACGGTTTTCTGCTCAGAGCTGTTACAATGCGTAACGTTGCTCCTCATGTCAACCTATTCCTCCTTGTCACTCTGCAGTGTCTTGACGGCTCGTGGGGTTAAGAGTGACCGGGTATTCGTACTCTGGGTACGGGTTGTAACCGGCGTTGGAATATCCCGCCAACTCTTTATTGATGATATGCATGCGTCTTTTGTACGCGTTGCGTTGATAGACATGTTGCGTGCGATATGATGTGCTTGGTTGGCTTATTGTCTACTCGCGACTATGTCGCCGGCCGGCTTGTCACACTAGTTGAATAATTAGTGTGCGCCGGCAAGCGTTTGATTGGTCGCTTTCTGGCAGGAAGCGGACGTAATTTGCATATTTGCAGCGCTGGCGATGCGGCTCTTTTTATTCTTCCGCCTCACTCTTTGAGTGCGGATGTAGGAGGAGCTTTGGTGCTCAACGTTGATTGGCTGCTTATGATTCCTTTCCCGCCCTATTGGGGCGGAGGTAGGAGGAATATTGCTACTTGGCCCTTTTTCTATTAAGAAATTCAGGCGTGAGTCGAATAGTTTAGATTTTGCCCTTTTCTCTGTTCTCTGTGTTCACAGCTCTGCGTGTTTCATGGCAGAGTTGGGTTGTTATTGGGGATGTTGTTACACTTCTTCACGTCTTCTTGAGTCCGGTGTGCCCCGGGACCCGCGTCCAGCAGGGGTACATTTATCGGGCTCCGCTCGCAGCTTGGCCTTAGCCCATAAGGTGAAGCCTGTATGAAATATAACGATAGTTATGTTATCATAACTCTAGTTCTATGATTATAGTCGTAGCCTATAAGAAATAGAACGATAGTTATGTTATCATAACTCTAGTTCTATGATTATAGTCATAGCCTGTATGAAATAGAACGATAGTTATGTTATCATAACTCTAGTTCTATGATTATAGGCGTAGCCTGTATGAAATAGAATGATAGTTATGTTATCATAACTCTAGTTCTATGATTATAGGCGTAGCCGTCTAGTTTCCCACCTGCTGTGCACCCCCATTGCTGAAAGAAGTAGCGTGGAGGGTGAGTGCCGCTCGGCGTGGCCTTTTATGCACGTTGCCAGGGGGAATGTGGGCGGGGCCTTTTATGCACGTTGCCAGGGGGAATGTGGGCGGGGCCTTTTATGCACGTTGCCAGGGGGAATGTGGGCGGGGCCTTTTATGCACGTTGCCATGGGGAATGTGGGCGGGGGCTTTTATGCACGTTGCCAGGGGGAATGTGGGCGGGGCCTTTTATGCACGTTGCCATGGGGAATGTGGGCGGGGCCTTTTATGCACGTTGCCAGGGGGAATGTGGGCGGGGCCTTTTATGCACGTTGCCAGGGGGAATGTGGGCGGGGCCAACGTAAATTGCTGAAATTTTCAGTGCGCGATTTGCACTGAATCATACAAATACTAATCATCTAATCATAGAACTAGAGTTATGATAACATAACTATCGTTTCGTCATACAGAAAATCCTGAAGTTCAACTTCATTAACTCCGAGCACCTCGTGTGCCTAAAATTCTTTTCACTTTTAAAATCTGTTCTTTTGTTTCCGATCTTTTGTATTTTAAACACGTTCTATCATGATCATTTTGCATAAACCATTAACATATACCATTATCAACTATTTACTGCAATTATTTGTACTGTCATTTATACATTTTGAATTGTAAACTGATTATAAAAATATAGAGTAATAAAAAAATAATTATTATCACCATTACACTTTTGAGTTATTTTATGTTCAGTTTTTTTGCAAACGACCTCGCTGGCAGAACTCGCTGTTTTTCTTTTTCATCTTTCCTTTCTTTTCAAACCATGTTTCTGTGACCACTCCCACTGGTTCTCCTGGACCGGGTCAACGTGTCTCCGTCAGGGCGGGGTCACCATCGGCCTGGAGCTGCTCCTTCCCAAAGAGGCCAAGCTCCGCCCGGAGACCCGCCCCCCGCTGCGGTACGACGTCTTCCTCTACAAGCCGCCCGCCCGCGGGGAAGCTGCGCCGACGACCGCCGCCCACGAGTCTCCTCCATCATCCCAACATCTCCCCGAGTACCCGGGCAGCGCCGGCCCGGACGTGTCGGGTCGCCGCTCCTCTCCCGGACGCCGCTCCTCTCCCGGACACCGCCCACCGACCGGGCACCGGGCGTCCCCCGGGCGTCACTCTGAGTCCGGGTGCTCTTCTCCCGGCCGCCACCCCTCTCCTACCGACCGGGCCTCCCACTCCCCGCCGCAGCTACGCAGGCCCCGCTCCGGGGCCCCGGGGGGCGGTGGGTCAGGGAGCGTGGCGGTGGAGCCCCAGGGGGTCCATCTCCGTCCCTCCCCTTCCTCCCCCCACCTGGCCCAGCCCCCACCCTCACCCTCCTGCTGCAGGTACACCACTGGCAGCACCCACTCCCTGCCTCCCCTCTCCTAACCGCACGCCATCGCGCTGTCCATCCGTTGTCCATGGCTGTCCATCGCTATTTAGCTACCTGTCAGTCCATCGCTAGTTGTCCATCGCCCTTTAGCTACCTGTCAGTCCATCGGTAGTTGTCCATCGCTATTTAGCTACCTGTCAGTCCATCGCTAGTTGTCCATCGCTATTTAGCTACCTGTCAGTCCATCGCTAGCTGTCCATCGCTATTTAGCTACCTGTCAGTCCATCGCTAGTTGTCCATCGCTATTTAGCTACCTGTCAGTCCATCGCTAGCTGTCCATCGCTATTTAGCTACCTGTCAGTCCATCGCTAGTTGTCCATCGCTATTTAGCTACCTGTCAGTCCATCGCTAGCTGTCCATCGCCCTTTAGCTACCTGTCAGTCCATCGCTAGCTGTCCATCGCTATTTAGCTACCTGTCAGTCCATCGCTAGCTGTCCATCGCCCTTTAGCTACCTGTCAGTCCATCGCTAGCAGTCCATCGCCATTTAGCTACCTGTCAGTCCATCGCTAGCTGTCCATCGCTATTTAGCTACCTGTCAGTCCATCGCTAGCTGTCCATCGCTCTTTAGCTACCTGTCAGTCCATTGCTAGCTGTCCATCGCCATTTAGCTACCTGTCAGTCCATCGCTAGCTGTCCATCGCTATTTAGCTACCTGTCAGTCCATCGCTAGCTGTCCATCGCTATTTAGCTACCTGTCAGTCCATCGCTAGCTGTCCATCGCTATTTAGCTACCTGTCAGTCCATCGCTAGCTGTCCATCGCTCTTTAGCTACCTGTCAGTCCATTGCTAGCTGTCCATCGCCATTTAGCTACCTGTCAGTCCATCGCTAGCTGTCCATCGCTATTTAGCTACCTGTCAGTCCATCGCTAGCTGTCCATCGCTATTTAGCTACCTGTCAGTCCATCGCTAGCTGTCCATCGCGCTTTAGCTACCTGTCAGTCCATTGCTAGCTGTCCATCGCCATTTAGCTACCTGTCAGTCCATCGCTAGCTGTCCATCGCCAATTCCCTCTGTTAGCCTTCACAGGTTACACAAAATAACGCTAATGGTTTACAAACAAATAAACAACAAATAAACATAGACATTGACTGTTGGACATGTGGGCGGGCTTGCTACTGGTTGGTTACTACGGTGACTGTCAATCATGTTTCCGCTCTACCGTTTTCAATGAGATTCCTACTTCCCTTGACAGCAGGTAGACTGCCTCATCCATTCATTAAAAAATGTATCAATCGTCGAATAAAATATAAAAGTTTATTTGACAAAGCATATTTACAAAAATAAACCAAACGGAATGTTTTATCCTTAATAACGACATGGACCGTATAAAAATAAACAGATGACATACCATCAAAAACTAAACTGATACTACTGATACAAACTGCTTCCTCCTGTTCTCTCCTTTCTGCCAAGGCTTTTCTGGTCTGAGAAACAAGAAAATACAAGTCGTAAAGTTTGGGGAAAACCACCTCTGAAAACCTGTGGTCTACCACAGTAAGGCTGTGGTAGACCACAGCCTTACTGTGGTAGACCGAGCAGACAGTGCAGACTCTGAGTGTGTGAAATACCCCTTCTCTCTTCTACTGCCACACGTCTTCCAACCACCAGATGATATCATTGTCTCGGTGTGAGGGGACGGGCTGGGACGGGGAGATGAAGTTTCCTCCAGCTAGAGAAGTCGGGACCCCCCAAACAGCTCTAATTAAAGATGTATGAAAGAGGCTCTAGAATCAGGGGAGACTCAGGACAGCAGACCGTCCCCCCCGCAAACAGAGAGACCAGACATGAGGGTGCATGTTAGACATAAGGGGGCATGCTAGACATGAGGGTGCATGCTAGACATGAGGGGGCATGCTGTTCTGCTGACGTAGAATACCTAATGGTTAAATGTAGACCCTTTTACCAACCCAGGGAAATTACAGCCACCATCATTACTGCGGCTTACATACCTCCAGATGCTAACGCTAAGCTAGCTATGAAGGAACTGTACTCTGCTATTAACAAACAGCAGAACTCCCACCCAGAGGCAGCCTTTATTATTGCAGGCGATTTCAATCTTGCCAACTTAAAGACTGTGCTCCCCAAATTTTACCAGCATGTCTCCTGCTCCACAAGAGGAGAGAGAACATCAGACCATGTTTACACCAACAAGGCTGATGCTCACCAAGCCGACCCCCTCCCCACCTTGGACAGAGTGATCATGTCTCTTTGTTCAAGCTGCCTAAGTACACGCCACTCATCAAGCGTGTGAAGCCCACCGTTAGGACAGTCAAAGTGTGGCCTGAGGGAGCAGACTCTGAGTTGCAGAACCGATTTCTGCACACGGAGCCTGTTTGCCTCCCAGTCTACCCTGGACTCCCACACCGACATCCACTCCTACGCCTCCTCTGTTTTGGATTACATCAACTCCAGCATTGACACTGTCACCACCCTCAACCAGATCACTACATTCCCCAACCAGAAGCCGTGGATGAACACAGAGGTCCTACTCCTAAAGGCACGTGACGCTGCTTTTAGGCGATGCACTGGTCTACTGTTTAGCCAGGGCTAATCTGGAAAAGGGCATCAAGCAGGCCAAGCTCAAACACAAGCGAAGGGTTGAAGACCACTTCAACAACCCCGATCCCCGACACATGTGGCAGGGCATCCAGGCCATCACGGATTATAAACCCTCCAACAACTCAACCCCAACCACTGACTCATCCCCCAACCACGACTCATCCCCCAACCACTGACTCATCCCCCAACCACGACTCATCCCCCAACCACTGACTCATCCCTCAACCACTGACTCATCCCCCAACCACTGACTCATCCCCCAACCACGACTCATCCCCCAACCACTGACTCATCCCCCAACCACTGACTCATCCCCCAACCACTGACTCATCCCTCAACCACTGACTCATCCCTCCCTGACAAACTCAATCATTTTTTTGCTCGCTACGACCGGAACAACCCCGAACGGCCCGCCAGGGCTCCTCTCCCCGCTGACCACCAGCCCCTCCCCCTCTCCCCCACTGACCACCAGCCCCTCCCCCTCTCCCCCACTGACCACCAGCCCCTCCCCCTCTCCCCCACTGACCACCAGCCCCTCCCCCTCTCCCCGCTGACCACCAGCCCCTCCCCCTCTCCCCCACAGACCACCAGCCCCTCCACCTCTCCCCACAGACCACCAGCCCCTCCCCCTCTCCCCGCTGACCACCAGCCCCTCCCCCTCTCCCCCACAGACCACCAGCCCCTCCCCCTCTCCCCCGCTGACCACCAGCCCCTCCCCCTCTCCCCGCTGACCACCAGCCCCTCCCCCTCTCCCCCACAGACCACCAGCCCCTCCCCCTCTCCCCGCTGACCACCAGCCCCTCCCCCTCTCCCTCACAGACCACCAGCCCCTCCCCCTCTCCCCCACAGACCACCAGCCCCTCCCCCTCTCCCCCACAGACCACCAGCCCCTCCCCCTCTCCCCCACAGACGTGCGTGCGGCACTGAGCAGAACAAATGCTCATAAGGCAGCTGGTCCTGATGGCGCCCCCGGTGGTGTGCTCAGGAACTGCGCTGAGCAGCTGACCGAGGTCCTTACTGACATGTTCAACTTGTCACTCGCTCAGGCAGTTGTCCCAGTGTGCTTTAAAACCACCTCCATTGTGCCAGTGCCAAAACACTCCTCTGCAGCGAGCCTCAACGACTTCCGCCCTGTTGCCCTCACCCCCATCATCATGAAGTGCTTCTAGAGGCTGGTCCCTCACCTCAAATCTGGCCTCTCACCCTCACTGGATAAACACCAATTTGCCTACCATGAGAACAGGAGCACGGAGGACGCCATTTCCTCAGCGCTTCACTCCGCTCTCTCCCACCTGGATGAGAGCAACACCCAGGTGAGAAGGCTGTTCATAGACTTCAGCTCAGCATTTAACACCATCATCCCCTCCAAACTCATCTTCAAACTTGGTGATCTCATGAAAACCAAGAACCTTGACATTAACCCCTCTGTTTGTAACTGGTTACGAGACTTCCTAACCAACAGACCCCAGTCAGTCAGGTTAGACCATCTCACCTCCTTCACCCTCACCCTAAACACCGGCGTTCCACAAGGCTGTGTGCTGAGCCCCCTCCTCTACTCCCTCTTCACCCACGACTGCACTCCTGTACATACATTTAGATTTAATTTAGAGTTAATTTAGTTATATTTTGTTTATACTAGTTTAGTTTACTTTAGTTTGTTGTTATTTAGTTTTTAGGTATTAGTATATTTTGTGTGCATTTATTCCCCCTGTTTCAACTGTTGCACCTTAATTTCCCTTGGGATAAATAAAGTAATCTTGAATCTTGAATGGTACAAACACCATCATCAAGTTTGCTGACAACGGTGGTGGGCCTCATCAAAAGCAACGATGAGGCAGCCTCCAGGGAGGAGGTCCAGCGCCTGGTGGCGTGGTGCGCTGACAACAACCTGGCCCTCAACACCAAGGAGACCAAGGAGCTCATCGTAGACTTCAGGAAGACCAGAGCTGGCGCACACGCCCCCATCCTCATCAACGGAGCGGAGGTCGAGCGTGTCTCCAGCTTAAAATTCCTGGGGGTCCACATCTCCTTAGACCTCTCCTGGTCCCTCAATGCTGCCTCACTGGTAAAGAAGGCTCACCAGCGTCTCTTCTTCCTGAGGAGACTGAGGAGAGCCCACCGCTCACCTCAGGTTCTGGTGAACTAATAAAGTATCTTTATTGGGTTACCAGTAACAGACTGTTGAAGGTATACATTCACCCCATTTTACATTTTTAGAACAAAACAAAACAAAAACATAAAAAACAGTACAGTAAAAACAAGGAGAAGCCTAAGAAAAAGCAAAACAATTGTAAAAGAGGACAAAACTAACTCAAAACAAAACCAGTAAATGACAGTGTTGCGCATAAGTCTGAGTGATGTACTGTGTGCTTTGTAAAGTGAGTATTAATACAAATCTGATCACCTAAAGAGGGAGTTGAATCAACAAAAGAAAGAATAGGATCCCAAGTTTTGTTGAATTTGTGAGAACAGCCCCTTATATTGTACTTAATCTTCTCTAGATATAAAAAGGACATTAAGTCTTTCAACCAAGAATTAGAAGATGGAGGTTTTTGGTCCTTCCACTGCAGTAAAATACGTCTGCGGGCTACAAGCGAAGCAAAGGCTATAACATTGTTCTCCCTAGTAGTGAAGTTAGAAAATTCCTCAGAGACTTCAAAAATGGAAATGAAAGGGCTAGGGACCACCGGCTTATTGAAGGCCCTTGAGAGTGCGTCATAACAAGAGGACCAGAAAGAATCCAGCTTTGAACAGGAAAAGAACATGTGTATGGGTGGCCGGAGAGAGAGAACATCTATCGCAAACCTCACTAGTGTCGTACAGTTTGCTGAGGTTAGCTTTGGTCAAGTGTGACCTGTGTAGGACCTTAAACTGAACCTTAAACCTTAAACCTTAACCTTAAACTGAATCAGTATCAGTCTGGAGATGAGGTAGAGTTGACCCTATCCAGGGCCCCTGCCCCATTCAGATGAGGTAGAGTTGACCCTATCCAGGGCCCCTGCCCCATTCAGATGAGGTAGAGTTGACCCTATCCAGGGCCCCTGCCCCATTCAGATGAGGTAGAGTTGACCCTATCCAGGGCCCCTGCCACCATTCAGGTGAGGTAGAGTTGACCCTATCCAGGGCCCCTGCCCCATTCAGGTGAGGTAGAGTTGACCCTATCCAGGGCCCCTGCCCCATTCAGGTGAGGTAGAGTTGACCCTATCCAGGGCCCCTGCCCCATTCAGATGAGGTAGAGTTGACCCTATCCAGGGCCCCTGCCCCATTCAGGTGAGGTAGAGTTGACCCTATCCAGGGCCCCTGCCCCATTCAGGTGAGGTAGTTGACCCTATTCAGGGCCCCTGCCACCATTCAGGTGAGGTAGAGTTGACCCTATCCAGGGCCCCTGCCCCATTCAGATGAGGTAGAGTTGACCCTATCCAGGGCCCCTGCCCCATTCAGATGAGGTAGAGTTGACCCTATCCAGGGCCCCTGCCCCATTCAGGTGAGGTAGAGTTGACCCTATCCAGGGCCCCTGCCCCATTCAGATGAGGTAGAGTTGACCCTATCCAGGGCCCCTGCCCCATTCAGGTGAGGTAGAGTTGACCCTATCCAGGGCCCCCTGCCACCATTCAGGTGAGGTAGAGTTGACCCTATCCAGGGCCCCTGCCCCATTCAGATGAAAAGGTAATACCAAGCTCTTTTTCCCCACTTGTTCTTAGTTACTAAAGGGGACGATAATGCTGACATTAACTTCACTACCATTGAAATGACGGACTACAGAAAAAGATAAACTAGTGTCAGTGAGAGAACCAGGTGGTTGATTAGGGCCATCGGGGAACCAGGTGGTTGATTAGGGACATCGGGGAATCAGGTGGTTGATTAGGGACATCGGGGAATCAGGTGGTTGATTAGGGACATTGGGGAACCAGGTGGTTGATTAGGGACATTGGGGAACCAGGTGGTTGATTAGGGACATCGGGGAATCAGGTGGTTGATTAGGGACATTGGGGAACCAGGTGGTTGATTAGGGACATCGGGGAATCAGGTGGTTGATTAGGGCCATCGGGGAACCAGGTGGTTGATTAGGGACATCGGGGAATCAGGTGGTTGATTAGGGCCATCGGGGAACCAGGTGGTTGATTAGGGACATCGGGGAATCAGGTGGTTGATTAGGGACATCAGGGAACCAGGTGGTTGATTAGGGACTTCGGGGAATCAGGTGGTTGATTAGGGACATCGGGGAACCAGGTGGTTGATTAGGGGCATCGGGGAACCAGGTGGTTGATTAGGGACATCGGGGAACCAGGTGGTTGATTAGGGGCATCGGGGAACCAGGTGGTTGATTAGGGACATCGGGGAACCAGGTGGTTGATTAGGGGCATCGGGGAACCAGGTGGTTGATTAGGGACATCGGGGAACCAGGTGGTTGATTAGGGGCATCGGGGAACCAGGTGGTTGATTAGGGGCATCGGGGAACCAGGTGGTTGATTAGGGACATTGGGGGAGTTACAGCGGGCAAAGTCTCAGATTTGAAAATATACAAAAAACAAAAAGCTGAAATAAACCAAACCAAAAGAACAATAAGGTTATTACAGATGGGCATTAGTGGGGAAAGGGAATCTATTTTAAAGTGCCGTCTAAACTGCCTCCAAATCTTTACAGTGGATAGTACAATCGGGTGAGATGTGTATTTAGCAGGGTGTGAATTTAGGGGGCGCAACTTAAAGCTGATAAGGAGACGGAGCCACAAGAGCGCGCCTCCATCTGACACCAATCTGTAGTGGGGGAATTGTACCAAGTGTGAATTTTGGCCACCCAATAGTATGCCAGAAGATTAGGTAGTGCGAGGCCACCATCTTCTTTAGATCTTTGTAGGACCGAATATTTTACCCTTGGGGTCTTTCCTGCCCAAATAAAAGATGATCTAGTCTTGTCTAAGTCCTTAGGGGAGGAATAATGGTAAACATTGAAAGAGGAATAAGAATCTGGGAAGCACATTCATTTTGATCGAGCTGATTCTACCTACAAGTAACAGAGCTGTAAATCTGATTTAACCTCCTTCACCAACCTCAATATATCAAACTTATAAAGTGAGGGGAAATTGTGCAAGATATTAATGCCCAAGTACCAGAAATGAGAGGAGGCCAGGTGGAAAGGCAGTCCTTGAGCTGGGATCCATTCTGCCGCAGGATTAAGGGGGGATTAAGGGGGAAACATTCGCTCTTATTGATGTTCAATTTGTAGCCTGAAAAGGAAGCAAATGTTTGAAAACATAGAGAAGGCCATTGATGCAGGCAGTAGGGTTTGTGACATAAAGTAGTAAATCATCTGCATACAGCGAAACCCTGTGCTCAACCCCTGTCACGGTTACAGTGGTTGGCAGGGGGCGTGGCCAAGCCGCGTGCGCTGGCGGCTCACACACACACCTGTCAGCTATCACCCTGGCTTCCCGTTAGCCCTTGGTTAGGTGCTACGTGGTACTTTGTGCTTACTACGTCGGACATTCTGGACTGAATCGCCACGCCAATGTCCCGGAAATCCAGATTCATTGCCTATCCCGCGTCACTCGCCTGTCTCGCGTTATATCGCGGTCTATACGAGCTCCCCGTCATTAGAATGACCTGTCAGTACCTGTCACTACTCCGACCTGCCGGTACCCAGACTCTCCCGTCCCGGACTACTCGCCGGTCTACTACCTGCCGGTACTCCGCGGATCGACCTCCCGGTACCCAGACCCCTTGCCTGTCCCCGTTCACTCTTGTGCTTGGTAGACAGGGGTCCAGGCGGCTAGCCAAGGTCTTAGCTAACAGTTTAATGTCCGAATTGAGCAAACTTATGGGCCTCCAGCTGCTACAGCTGGGGCATTCTGGGTCTTTATTCTTCTTTGGAATGAGTGAAATTGATGCTTGAGTTACTGATGGAGGAAGGGAACCACGCTCTAAGGAGTCGTTAAACATATCCAACAGCAAGGGTGCTAATTGACCAGAAAATCTCTTTAAAAAATCAACTGGGAAGCCGTCTGGAAGCCGGTGCCTTGCCATTCTGCATCAAATTGAGGCTGCCTGTAACCTCTTCTAAACTAAGTGGATTATCTAGGTTATTTTTAGTTGTTTTGTTAATTATGGGGAAGTCCAAATTGTCTGGTGGGGCCTCTGATTTGTATAGATTAGAATAGTATGATGCGAAAACCTTATTTATCTCACTTGGATCTGGAACTAGGGTGTGGGGGGATTGGAACTAGGGTGTGGGGGGATTGGAACTAGGGTGTGGGGGGATTGGAACTAGGGTGTGGGGGGATTGGAGAATATGTGTAATGATACGGGAGGCAGATTGATGCTTTAGTTGCAATGCCAACAGCCGGCTGGCCTTGTCGCCATATTCGTAATCTTTGTGTGTCTTAGAAGGAATTCCACTTTGTTTGTGGAGATAAGATCAAATTCAGTTTGGAGCTTGAGTCCTGGAGAGTGGGATTAGGGGGAGAGGGGTGCTGTCTGTCAATTTGCTAAATTGCCTCCATCAAGTGTCGGACCCCAGGAAGAGTAGCTTTTGTCAAGAACAAAAGCTAATGGGGATCCTAAATAAACAAACATAAACATCAGTTCAAGTTGTCTCTGTTTTTGTTGCTTGCGTTCCCTGGCACTGTAAGATCATTTCTCCTCGGAGTACTGCTTTACATGTCTCCCACAGGAGGGATGGGGAAGTCTAATCACATTTGTTATTTTGAACAAAGAGCTAAATTTTCTCAGAAATCAAATCACAAAATGTATTAGATGATAATAACCCAGTATTTAATCTCCAATTTGACCGTTTTCCACTTTTGGGACGCAATTCTAAATCTAATAAAAGGGGGGCATGGTCTGATATGACTATTGCTGAGTGTTCACATCAATTCACTGAAGGAAGGAGTAGTTTGTCCAAAAAAAAATTGTCAATGCGAGAGCATGTCAGATGAACATGGGAATAGAATGAAAATGATTTAGTTGTTGGGTGGTTGAAACGCCACGCATCCACACCACTGATTTGATTCATAAGTGTTGATAAAGTTTTAGACATTTTAGATAGGGTAAGGTTTTTTGGGTTAGATTTGTCAAGGGTAGGATTAACAACCAGATTAAGGTCACCCCCAAAAATAAGGTGGTGTGAGTCAAGACATGGAATTAATGAGAATAAAGACGTTATAAAATGAGGTCCCAATTGGGAGCGTACACACAAACCATAATGACTGAGTTTGGAGCAATACACCCACAAGTATAAAGTACCGCCCATTTGGGTCAGTCTTTGAGCAGTGATATCGCTGTACCCCGGGAACGACTACTGGAGCTGGAATGGAACACCTGTCGGACCCAGGGCTTAGGCAGTCTGGTGTGGTCACATAAACGCATGTGGGTTTCCTGTAGCGAAGCCGCGTGTGTCCTCATATCTTTAAGATGTGAGAGTACTCTGAGTACTCTGTAGAGTAGTACTCTGAGTACTCTGGCTCTTTTGATAGGCCCACCAAGTCCTTTGACATTCCAGCGTGTAAACCTAATGGATCCTTGCGTAGTTCTCTGGTTCATATCAGCCATTAAGCATGAGCCAGAATATCAGCCTTTGGAATAATGTGATGAACAAGTGAGTTAGCCAGTAGACTGCAACACAGATCAAGATCACATCTACAAACAACAACAACTAAACCAATACTTACATACATATCCTAAACTCATCCCGTAACACAGATGAGCAAGCAGGAAGTATTATGTACACCTCCGGTTAACTACAATGAGGTTTGCTTCCCTTCAAAATGTATAGTTATACATCCCCAGAATCTAATACGCAGCTCAGTTTAAGTACTACCTTATTCCACATCCCCGTAACCAAGATGGCAGTGTCTGTCCATGAGCTCGTATTTATATAATAATAAAATTAATGAAACAATATGAGTCAGAGGGGGTGTGTGGACGGAGTCTTGTTCATTCACTTTCTGCTATGAATCCGTCATTCATTTACTGCAATGAGCCCGGTAGAAACACTCCGCAACTGCATCCTCCGCGGAGTCGAACATATGAGTTCTGTCCGTTGATAGTGACCCGCAAGCGGGCTGGGTAGCTCAGGCCAAAGCCTATTCCATCCTTAAAGAGCAGCGACTTCACTTTGTTGAAGGTGGCCCGCTTCTTGGCAAGTGTAGCGCTGAAGTCTTCAAAGATCCTGATGGGGTGTCCTTGGTATGAGACATCCCGGGTTTTCTTAGCCCACCGCAGCACACATTCCTTCTGGGCATATTTGTGGAAGCGGACTGAATGGCCGGGATCCTTGCGGTGGTTTGGGTCCCGGACTGCGGTGAGCGCGGTCCAGTTCCACGGTATCCAATAGCTCATCTCCGACCACATTCTTAAACAGTGCCGTCATGAAGAGACGCGCGTCTTCCCCCTCTGTTCCTTCTGGGATGCCAATCACTCGGAGATTCTGTCGTTTGGAACGTGAAACCGGGTCTTCGACAGCCAGCTGCAATTTCTCCTTCCCCTGGGTAGTGGTCTCCAGCTGCGTGGCCACCTGGAGCTCCAGGGCGGTGATTCCGTCTGAATGTGCGGTAAGAGCCGTCTCCATTTCGGTGATTGGGCCAGTGGCAATTTTTCAAGAATGCGGCAAGTTCCCCGATTAGCATCTCAAGTGTTAGCGGTTGTTCGCTAGTCTCCGACGCACTGGGAGCTACCTTGCTAGCATCTTTATCTTGCGAGTTGGAGCTGAGTCAGTTGTTGCTGACTTTTGCCGCGAATGTTGTGAGATTTACTCATTTCAGCAAAGAAAAAGTTGCTGAGGCTCTAGGTCACTTCTAATGTCTTCTCAAATGTAAAAAAAAAAAAAAAAGTCTGGGTGTATATGTTTCAAAACTAAAAAGCATCCCAGTGTGGTACGGTAACTGCACTGTTTTCCGACCGGAAAGCGCTGCAGAGGGTGGTGAAAACCGCCCAACGCATCGTTGGACTACCCCTCCCTGCAATAAACACCACCCACCACAAACGGTGTCTGAGGAAGGCACAAAAAATAGTGGAAGACCCTCTCACCCCAACCATGGACTGTTAGCCCTCCTCCCCTCCAGGAGGCGCTATAGAAACCTCTGCTCCAAGTCAAGCAGCTTAGGAACAGCTTCTTCCCCTCAGCTGTCATCTCCTGAACTCTGCACCACGAAGACAGCCCCCCCCTGCTGCTGCCCCCCCCTCTGCTGCCCCCCCCCCTCTGCTGCCCCCCCCCTCTGCTGCCCCCCCTCTGCTGCCCCCCCCCCCGCCCCCCCCCGCCCCCCCTCTGCTGCCCCCCCTCTGCTGCACCCCCCCCCCCGCCCCCCCCCCCCCTCTGCTGCCCCCCTCTGCCCCCCCTCTGCTGCCCCCCCCCCGCCCCCCCCCCTCTGCTGCCCCCCCCCCGACCCCCCCCCCCTCTGCTGCCCCCCCTCTGCTGCACCCCCCCCCCCGCCCTCTGCTGCCCCCCCCCCGCCCCCCCCCCCTCTGCTGCACCCCCCGCCGACCCCCCCCCCCTCTGCCCCCCCCCCTCTGCTGCACCCCCCCCCCCGCCCCCCCCCCCCCCCCCTCTGCTGCCCCCCTCTGCTGCACCCCCCCCCCGCCCTCTGCTGCACCCCCCGCCGCCCCCCCCCCCCCTCTGCTGCCCCCCTCTGCTGCACCCCCCCCCCCGCCCCCCCTCTGCTGCACCCCCCGCCGACCCCCCCCCCCCTGCTGCCCCCCCTCTGCTGCCCCCCCTCTGCTGCACCCCCCCCCCCCTGCCCCCCCCCCCTCTGCCCCCCCCCCCTCTGCTGCGCCCCCCCCCCCCTCTGCTGCACCCCCCCCCCCCTGCCCCCCCCCCCCTCTGCTGCCCCCCCCCCCCTGCCCCCCCCCCTCCCCCCCCCCTCTGCCCCCCCCCCCCCTGCCCCCCCCCCCTCTGCTGCCCCCCCCCTCTGCTCAACACCTATAACAATCACCACCAATGTCTCTGACTAACTGTAAAAAAAGAAAAAACCAACTGTATCACAACTACATCCTCTCTAAGGTTTATATATTCATCACTAAGATACCTGCTTACTACTCATCTGTTATAGAACTGCTCAGACTCCTGTATTTACATTTATGTATGCCTTACATTTATATATGCTTACTTGTATATACATTTACATTTATATATTTGTATCCTGCTTCACTACCTGTTAAATACTCACTTACCTGTATATACTAATATTATTACATATATAATAGGTATACATACCTGTTATTATGCTCATATCACATTTATACCTAGACTGTCTTTTAACCTGTACATTTAAACTGTAAATTATATTATATTACCATGAACTTTACTGCAACATTTGCACTCTGATTAGATGCTAAATTATTTTCGCTGTACTGTACTTGTGCTGCAATGACAATACATTAGAATCTAATGCTAGACATGATGGTGCATTAATTTAGCAGATGCTATTGTCCAAATACATTTCTGATTGTATATAGATTTGTATAAAATAGGTGCCTGGTCCCTTTGTGTACATGTCTGCCAGCAGAGGGCGCTGTGGCCGTCCACTTTCATTCAGTAATATGTTCTGAGGTTATGCAAGCATATTTTAGAAAAAAATAAGACCACGTTAACAATGAATGTAAAATATAATTACATAAAAATATGTACTCATATGTACTCATTCCCAAACGAATTATAAAAGACATTGCCCACCCCAGCCACGAACTGTACTCACTATTACCGTCAGGCAGGCGATACCGCAGTATCAAGTGTCGTACAAATAGGCTCAGAGATAGCTTCCACAGTCAGGCCATCAGGCTGCTGAACAAGGGCGTATAACTTATAACAATGTATATTTTATTACATTGATTTATATATACATATTGCTCTTTTCTGTGCTGATTTTTGCATTTTATAAATTGCATTTTTTATTTTTATTTTATATTCTTTATTCTATTTTTATCTATTTTTATCTTATTTTATAACTGCTGTCTGTCGTCGGGTATTGCACATAAGATTTTCACATCACTGCTTTATACTAAACTGTAAACTGTGAAGTGACAATAAACTTGACTTGACTTGACTTGATGCTCAAGTAAATCATTCAAAAGGTAAAACCCTTTATTAATGAACTGACAGAGCGAGAGCGAGAGAGCGTCAGCGTCCTGCCTGGCAGTTCCTACAATTCTCCAGCCGGCGCCGATAAAATCATATTATTATTGACATATTAAAACCATATGAGTATTGATAAGTAGCGAGGCCCGGCGCCAAACCATCAGCTCCAATCTATTGGGTCAACACACAACGCACATTTCCATGACCCCATGTGGTTCGGCTTTTCGTGGCAATTTCAAATCAAATCAATGACCAGCGTATGCGTTCATGATGTTTGCCTTTGTCCCCGCTGTCTGATGGGACTAGAAGTGGTTCAGCGTCTGTTAAGTAAATGCTACTGAAGCTAATCCAAACAGCGCTAAGCCAGGCTGCTAAGATCATCATCACCAACACGTTGGACTGCCGTGAGTATTATTAATGGAAAAGTAAATAGTAAATATATACGACGTACAAGTTAACTTTGATGTGCAAGTATAATGTGTGTGTGTGTATATTTATTTAGTGTATATGTCTATATATATAAACTCCCACACCCCCTTCCTCCTCCTCCCACAAACTTAAAGTAGAGAGAGAGAGAGAGAGAGAGAGAGAGAGAGAGAGAGAGAGAGAGAGAGAGAGAGAGAGAGAGAGAGAGAGAGAGAGAGAGAGAGAGAGAGAGCCTGTGACTCCGGACTCTGCTTGCGATGTCTTTCTTTCTTTTTTAAGGGATGTTTTCCTGCTCTTGTTTGTTGTTTGACAAAAAGACCAGACTTGATTTAGCGCCTATCAACAGACACAGGACAAGGGTCCACGTGTGTGTGTGTGTGTGTGTGTGTGTGTGGGTGTGTGTGTGTGTGTGGTGTGTGTGTGTGTGTGTGTGTTAAGGTCAAGAGATCTGGGGGAGGGTGGCATGTTCTCCTGGCGATGACGGACCGGCAAGAGGAAACGTGAGGATTCAGGTAAGATGGTTAAACAGTGTGAGACTCTTTGTGGACATGTGAAGGTTCTTCTTCTCCTCATCACATGTGGGTTGTCATGTATGTTATAGGACATCTTGTAGGGTCTTTTCAATGGTCTCGCATGTTGACAAGCTCAAAATGTTATCGGTGCTGCACAACAAATAATACATTGAATTTGATATATGCATGAAGATGATATATGCATGAAGTTGCTTTATGCATTAGAAAAGTAATAAAACTTAAATGTTTTCTTTATTTTGCACACATTGCTGCTATTGATATTGTATTTAATGGTGGATGTTTAATAGTTCATATTGCAGCTGGAATACATATGGAACACACTGTATTGATAAGTTAATTCGAAGGCCAGTTTAAAAATTGCAACATTGTGGTGTTTTTTACTCTTTATCTTCAATGTTTAACTTCTGCAGTAGACAGAAGTGGAAGGAAAGTAATTTCTAAAGAAAAAGGATCTTGCCTAAAAAACAGAGAGCATTACTCGTTCCTAAAAGCTAAGCCTCTAAAATCAAAGCCAGTCTTCTCTTTTCTGTGGCCTTGGCTCCACCTGCCAGCAGACCTTCACAGCCCACAGGGGCCTTTTAACAGAGCTACTAAAGATAAACCAGGCCTTTGAATGGACCAATATGTACAGCTTTGTGTCATTATAGCACAGCTGCACGTTCGTCAAAGGCACTTCCACAAACACACAGTTCCGTCTGTCCGTTATCGGAGATCCTGGTACGGTCGCTTGGGTGCTTGTGAGCGCAGACATCCAAAACATTGGATCCAACTCGGGTTCAACATGGTTCTAGTAGAACCTTATTGTCATTATTATTATATAATTTATACTATATATATTATTACTAATACTAGTATGGTGGCAAGGTGAAAACACTATTGTAATCGTGTGTGTGTGTGTGTGTGTGTGTTGGCAGTAGTACCGTGTGGTCTGTGAGATGTGTGTACCAATAAAGCTTAACAAGCCCAAACTACATCTCATTGTGATTCAGACTAACCTGACCGACAGGGCTTCTGGAAGAATCCATAGTCATCCTAGAGGGAGACCCTATGTAATGTCTTGTTTCTCATCGAATTTTGGAATCTTTCTGCCAAAAAGTAATTTCTGGAATAATGACTTTTATTCCCAGATACACCCCCTAACCTGTATTAGGTTAGGTTAAGGTTAGGGAGTGTACTGATATGATAAAGAGATACATGTTTACCCTGGATGGTTAGGCAGTTTGAACCACATGGATAACTGTTGGCCCTACCTGGGTTCTGGAGGGGGGCGTAGCAGACTGAAGGTCATTTAGGGTCATTTAAGGTAATTTTGGGTCATTTAGTCATTTAGTGGCACATGATGTGCAGAGGGCCATGAGGGACAACCTGCCAGTGACTTCTAGGGTCATTTTGAAGTGAAGATAAATTAAGCTACACAGTATTTAGGTCTATAGCTTGTAATGGGTTTTGCATGCCTGCCAAGGCCGGCTTTCTTATTTTCCTGCGTTTTGACTGCCTAGAATTATTTTGAATAGACACATTGGAGAGAAAGGGGAAGGGAAAAGGTAGACCAAGCCAAGACGCCAAAATCCTATTGGCTACAGAAGTCCCCTTTTTATAGCTTTCACATGTTTTATAGCTTTCACATGTTTACTAGCTTTAACATGTTTTATAGCTTTCACATGTTTACTAGCTTTAACACGTTTACTAGCTTTAACATGTTTAATGGCTTTCACATGTTTACTAGCTTTAATATGTTTTATAGCTTTAACATGTTTACTAGCTTTAACACGTTTACTAGCTTTAACATGTTTAATAGCTTTCACATGTTTACTAGCTTTAATATGTTTTATAGCTTTCACATGTTTACTAGCTTTAACATGTTTTATAGCTTTCACATGTTTACTAGCTTTAATATGTTTTATAGCTTTAACATGTTTACTAGCTACAGTTTAACATGTTTAATAGCTTTCACATGTTTACTAGCTTTAACATGTTTTATAGCTTTAACATGTTTACTAGCTTTAACATGTTTTATAGCTTTCACATGTTTACTAGCTTTAACATGTTTTATAGCTTTCACATGTTTACTAGCTTTAATATGTTTTATAGCTTTAACATGTTTACTAGCTTTAACATGTTTAATAGCTTTAACATGTTTACTAGCTTTAACATGTTTACTAGCTTTAACATGTTTACTAGCTTTAACATGTTTACTAGCTTTAACATGTTTTATAGCTTTAACATGTTTACTAGCTTTAACATGTTTAATAGCTTTAACATGTTTACTAGCTTTAACATGTTTACTAGCTTTAACATGTTTACTAGCTTTAACATGTTTTATAGCTTTAACATGTTTACTAGCTTTAACATGTTTACTAGCTTTAACATGTTTACTAGCTTTAACATGTTTTATAGCTTTCACATGTTTACTAGCTTTAACATGTTTTATAGCTTTAACATGTTTTATAGCTTTAACATGTTTACTAGCTTTAACATGTTTACTAGCTTTAACATGTTTTATAGCTTTAACATGTTTTATAGCTTTAACATGTTTTATAGCTTTCACATGTTTACTAGCTTTAACATGTTTTATAGCTTTAACATGTTTACTAGCTTTAACATGTTTACTAGCTTTAACATGTTTACTAGCTTTAACATGTTTTATAGCTTTAACATGTTTACTAGCTTTAACATGTTTACTAGCTTTAACATGTTTACTAGCTTTAACATGTTTTATAGCTTTAACATGTTTACTAGCTTTAACATGTTTACTAGCTTTAACATGTTTTATAGCTTTAACATGTTTAATAGCTTTCACATGTTTAATAGCTTTAACATGTTTACTAGCTTTAACATGTTTTATAGCTTTAACATGTTTAATAGCTTTAACATGTTGTATAGCTTTCACATGTTTACTAGCTTACAGTTATAGCTTAACATGTTTACTAGCTTTAACATGTTTACTAGCTTTAACATGTTTACTAGCTTTAACATGTTTACTAGCTTTAACATGTTTATAGCTTTAACATGTTTACTAGCTTTAACATGTTTACTAGCTTTAACATGTTTACTAGCTTTAACATGTTTACTAGCTTTAATATGTTTACTAGCTTTAACATGTTTTATAGCTTTAACATGTTTACTAGCTTTAATATGTTTACTAGCTTTAACATGTTTACTAGCTTTAACATGTTTACTAGCTTTAATATGTTTACTAGCTTTAACATGTTTACTAGCTTTAACATGTTTTATAGCTTTAACATGTTTTATAGCTTTAACATGTTTACTAGCTTTAATATGTTTTATAGCTTTAACATGTTTACTAGCTTTAACATGTTTACTAGCTTTAACATGTTTTATAGCTTTAACATGTTTTATAGCTTTAACATGTTTACTAGCTTTAATATGTTTTATAGCTTTAACATGTTTACTAGCTTTAACATGTTTACTAGCTTTAACATGTTTTATAGCTTTAACATGTTTTATAGCTTTAACATGTTTACTAGCTTTAACATGTTTTATAGCTTTAACATGTTTACTAGCTTTAACATGTTTACTAGCTTTAACATGTTTTATAGCTTTAACATGTTTTATAGCTTTAACATGTTTACTAGCTTTCACATGTTTTATAGCTTTCACATGTTTTATAGCGTTAATATGTTTTTTTTAACTAGCACCGTTCACTTAGTCTTAGGTTGAATGCAACATAATTATAGCGCATGATAGCAAAATGGAAACCTCTTGAGTGTTTCCTTTCCAGCAAACTGTCTGTTGGCACAATACAGAGTGTGGGTTGGACCCCGAACGCAGACAACAGACCAGAGAGGGGAGAACAGGTGGTTTATTCGCACACACGCACATGGAATGGTCACCGGGAGGTCGAGGGTCGTAGTACCGACGGGTAGTAGACAGGCGGAAACCAGGTAAGAGGTTAACCGGAGACTCGTAACATACATCTGAGCTTACACAAAGTACGAACGAGCAACGTGCTCAAGTGACGCCGCGGTATAAGTAGTAGACCCAGGTGAGCTAATTGGTAATCAGCCACGGTAATAGTTGACAGATGTGTGTGTATGTGGCTTGGCCACGCCCCCTGTCAACCACCGTAACCGTGACAATCTTGTGATAATCATGGTGCAGATTCCATGGTTTTACAAGTTTGCTCCTTGCAATTTAATATGATTTCCATGAGCTCCGTAGATCATAGCAGTACACACCTGCCATGTTTAGTGAAAGGTAACAGAAAAATGTACTTTCCTTTTTAAATGAATTAAAAAAGAAGAAAACACTTTTAAACCCCGAACAATATGAATTAATGAAGACTCACCCAATGTTTTATTATAATTGAAATACTTTTAGTCGAGGCCTCACTATGTACTATTAAATGTACTATTATTAAACACCTTGTTTTTCTTCAATCTCTTCCTGAGATTCGGTGATGGCTGAAAGGTGTTCCCCCGGGAAGTATGTTAGTGTGTGTGTGTGTGTGTGTGTGTTTTCATTTGGTTTATTTGGTCATTGTCAAAAATCATTGAAAGTTATAAATGTAATATGTTTAGGTTCTCTGTGGTTGGATTACTTGTGGGTTAGACAGTTGATTCCATTTTGGTGAAGATCCGAATCCGGATCCAGGAGCTCTACTGAGGGCCCTCTAGTTTTGTTTATTTTCCTGTGTGTGTGCATGTCTTCATGTGTGTGTGTGTGTCGGGGGGGTCTGATATACAGTCAGCCACCTTGTGCTGGAGGGGGGGTCTGATATACAGTCAGCCACCTTGTGCTGGAGGGGGGGTCTGATATACAGTCAGCCACCTTGTGCTGGAGGGGGGGTCTGATATACAGTCAGCCACCTTGTGCTGGAGGGGGGGTCTGATATACAGTCAGCCACCTTGTGCTGGAGGGGGGGTCTGATATACAGTCAGCCACCTTGTGCTGGAGGGGGGGTCTGATATACAGTCAGCCACCTTGTGCTGGAGGGGGGGTCTGATATACAGTCAGCCACCTTGTGCTGGAGGGGGGGTCTGATATACAGTCAGCCACCTTGTGCTGGAGGGGGGGTACGAGCCGGTACGTAATGGGAGAAGAGGGACTGGGGGCCCGGCCCTCTTAGCAGAAGCTCCACAGTCGTCACGGGAGACAGGGATACGAAAACAAAGGGACGAGTCAGCAGGGAAAGCAGACAGGCCTCCCTCCCAACCGACCCCAGCCCCCATACAGCCTTGCCCCATCAGCACTAATATATGTTAATGTGTGTTAATATATGTTAATATATTCACACCTCCATGTCTTTATTTGAGCTACGGGCTAATCTGCGGTGTCTTCTTTACACTTTTTTTTATTTCAGTTTAAAATATATTTCACAAAAAATCAAGATATCACGCAACATTTAGCGCAGATATCTGCCTCTCCGGTTCCCGTGACAACGTTGTTTTTAACTGATTGGCGAAGTGTTACCAGACAATCAATGATGTGATTGAGACTGAAGAGACATTGAAATAAGTGTAGACTATGTAGTTGAGAAGGTGGTGAGACTAGTGAGAGGAATCGTCAGAGTGTCTGTCTGTCTGTCTGTCTGTCTGCTGGGTGCCTTTGGCCTTGGGGGTTGTTCTCCAGTTTGACCTTTTCATGACCTTAAGGCCCAGGGATTCTGTTCTCACCTTATTTTGCTCTACACTTAAGTGTAAACCGGGTGAAAGGGATGGTGTGCGTGCAGTGCTTCAAATGTGATATCACCACGACAGACAGACAGACAGACAGACAGACAGACAGACGCTTTATTTATCCCCAAGGAAATCGGTAGCAATCAACAAGACCCAAGACGAGACAATATTAACAGGGTATGAAAGCTTTTCCAGACGGTAGTCATTCGATAAAGCTGTGTGTGTGTGTGTGTGTGTGTGTGTGTGTGTGTGTGTGTGTGTGTGTGTGTGTGTGTGTGTGTGTGTGTGTGTGTGTGTGTGTGTGTGTGTGTGTGTGTGTGTGTGTGTGTGTGTGTGTGTGTGTGTGTGTGTGTGTGTGTGTGTGTGTGTGTGTGTGTGTGTGTGTGTGTGTGTGTGTGTGTGTGAACAATACTGTATTGTATCGTTACAGGTTCACCCCACTGGTCATTTGCACTACATTTTTAGTTTAGTTTGCACTGTTTATAGGTCCACCGCAATATGTTATATAATATGCTATCTTTTTTATGGTTTAGTTTTCATATCATTTATATTTTATATTGTTTGTAAGAGTTTCTTGAGGATCGCTAGACTATTTTGTTGTACTTTGTTGTAGGATGACAATAAAGGCTTCTGGGTTCTGGCCCCAGTCAGACCGATCAGACTCGGGGGCTGCTGGTCCAGACTCGGGGGCTGCTGGTCCAGACTCGGGGGCTGCTGGTCCAGACTCGGGGGCTGCTGGTCCAGACTCGGGGGCTGCACACCTGTCACACATAACAACTACAAACTGCAATAAACCAGTGTCCTCCTCACCCTGTGTCCTTGTCTTCATGGGGAGGAACCCCAAGAAGCCACTTTAATGGCAAGTGGCAGCGTGGTCTGTCTGCTCCACTGACACGACTCTGTTCTCCCTCCCCTCAGGTGAAGGTGTGGTTCCACAACAGGAGGAGGAAGTGGTAGTCGGGGTCGTGCCCGACGGGCCGAGGGGTCGCCACGCCAACCAGGACAGCGACCGCTAGTTCTGAGCACACAAACTCTCGACAAGCACGCCACACCGGAAGGTGTGTGTGTGTGTGTGTGTGTGTGTGTGTGTGTGTTTGTGTGTGTGTGTGTCTGTCCAGGTGTGGAGCAGAGGGGGAGGGGCCTTCTCTGTGGGCGTGCTGCTGAAACATGTGGGCGTCTACTTGGTCTTGGGGAGAGGGGGTTGGAAACATCCCACTCCATACATCAGGGCTCTGACGGGACCTGGCTCTGACGGGACCTGGCTCTGACGGGACCTGGCTCTGACGGGACCTGGTGTCACGGTGTAATGTATGGTGACTTTGCCTATTGCATTATGGGCTTCCGTAGGCACGGTCTAGTTTGTCCCTCTGTGCCTGCCGTACCTGCAGTTCCGCACCGGCCTGAATAAACAAACAAGTCTCAAATTAACAGGCTTGTCGATCTCTGTGCTTATACACACTACATAAGTATCTTACATGGTGTCAGAAACGTGTCAAGAACACACCGCGGAACCATGGCTTCTACAGCGTTTGATCACCCTAAGATTGACTGGGAAGCTGCCGATTTCTATCAAGAGTTTGAGAGGTTCCGCAGCCACGTTGACTTGGTGTTCGACGGTCCCCTCTCTGAGCTAGAAGCTAAACAACGAGCGGCTGGCTGGGAACGTGGATCGGCCAACAAGGCAGAGAAATCTACAGGACGTTGACTTGGGCCGACGGTGAGAAACAGGATCCAGTCAAAGTTTTGGATAAATTTGCAATGTACATAAGACCGAGGAAGAATAAAAGAATAGCAAGGCATCGTTTCAAGCAAAGGAAACAAAGAGCTACGGAGGGTTTGATCACTTTGTGAAGGATCTGAAGCTCCTACTGATGGACTGGGAGTCTGAGACTCAGATCACATGTTAATTGACGCTATAATAGCTGGGGTGAGAGAAAAACGAGTCCAGGAAAGACTGTTGGATAAAGGTGAGGACCTGACACTGGCCAAGGCCAGAGAGATTCCCCAACAGTTTGAAATGTCACAAAAACAAATGATGATTGTCAGAGAGGAAGATTCACAAGTGTCAACAGTGTCCACCAGATCGAAGTACACAGTCTACAATAAAAAGCCACAGAGCTATGTACAGTCAAAACCCGTTCAGCAGAGACAGACAGCAGGAAATCAAACCAAATGCCCAAAATGTGGAAAACCCCCCCAGCATTCGTGTAATCAAGGAAAATGTCCAGCACAGGGCTCCACATGTTCATACTGTCACAAATCAAACCACTGGGCAGCAGTGTGTCACAGCCGTGGCATGAGCTCAGTGAGGGTGGAGTCAGCTGAAGAGGACCCACCAGATGAGGAAATGCTGAATATAAGCCTGACACAGGAGGAGGCTCCAGTAGCCATAGTGGCAGATGACAAGTGGGTGATAAACCTCTGTGTTCTGTCTCAGGAGGTGCAGTTTAGAATAGATACCGGTGCAAAGTGCAACACACTGACTCTAGACAGTTACCAGCTACTAAAGCACCAAGGAGAGCTAAAACGCTCAAACCGAATACTGCGCTCCTATTCAAACCACAGGCTGAGACCAGTTGCTGCAGTTGATCTTCCACTCAAATACAAAGACCGTGAAGCCAAAGCAGAGCTGGAGATAATGGACATTGCTCAAGAGAATGTGCTCAGTGGTGCTACAGCTGAGGCTTTAGGCCTAATTATTCGACTGGGCTCCCTGCAGGATGGTGTCAAAATTAACAAGGTGAGCACTGCTAATGACACCAAATGTACCCGTGGGCCTGAGTGATTTTCCAGAGCTGGCTCGCACTACAGGGACTTTGCCAGGCAAATACACAATTAGGATTGATCCAGACGCAATGGGTGTTGTGCATCCAGTACGCCGGCAACCGGCAGCACAGAGAAAAGATACTGGATCAACTGACTGAGATGGTGAGAGATGGTCACATCACGAAGGTGCACAAGCCCACAGAGTGGGTCAGTTCTATGGTAGTTGTCACACGCAAAGACAAGATAAGAATCTGCATAGATCCAAGTGACCTGAACAAAGCAGTCAAAAGGGAACATCACCCAATGCGCACCGTAGAAGAAGTGATTTCCACCATACCAGGTGCAAAAGTATTCTCAGTCTTAGATGCTAAATCTGGGTTCCTCCAGATAGGATGATGCTTCATCCAGCTCTTTCTCACAACCTTCAACACTCCAATGGGGAGGTTCAGATGGCTGAGACTGCCCTTCGGGATAAAATGTGCACCTCAAATATTCCAGCGCATCATGGACCAGATGCTAGAAGGAATTAATGGAGCCACAGGTGTCATGGATGACATTCTGATAGCAGCACCCACAATGAAAGAGCACGACGCAATACTCTGCAAAGTAGTCGAGAGAGCCACCAGCTACAATCTAAAGCTTAACTTTGACAAGTGTCACATTCGTCAGTCAACAGTGCCATATGTGGGTCACCTGATTACAGCTGATGGTCTGAAGCCTGACCCTGCGAAAACTGAAGCAGTAAGGTGCATGCCACCGCCAACAGACAAGGACGGTGTCCGCCGTTTCCTAGGTTTTGTAACGTACCTGTCAAAGTTCATTTCAAACTTAAGTGAGGTAGACGCTCCACTGCGTTCAGATGGCAGCCAGCACAACAACAAGCGTTTGACGAGCTCAGGCAGCTATGTACGCACCCTCCGGTGCTTAAGTACTATGACGTAGCCAAGCCTGTAGAGATATACAGTGACGCCAGCAGCATGGGACTGGGAGCAGTGTTACTGCAGGACAATCAGCCTGTCGCCTTCTCGTCCAGATCATTGACCGATGCAGAGACGCGCTATGCGCAAATTGAGAAGGAAATGCTCTCCATTGTTCATGCCTGCATTAAGTTTCACCATTACATATTTTGGAAACATGTCACAATATACAATGACCACAAGCCGCTCGAGGACATCTACAGGAAGCCACTGCTGTCTACTCCTATGCGCATCCAGAGAATGCGCCTGCGACTACAGTGGTATGACATCTCAGTCAAGTACAGAAGAGGAAAGGACATGGAGCTGCCGGACACCTTGTCTAGAGCACAGCTGGAGGACAGCACACCAGAGGCAGGTAGCCTAGAGTGTGTCTCCATGCTCAACTTTGTGTCAGTGAGTGAGCAGAAATACACAGAACTGCAAGAATGCTCAAAGGAGGAGTTAAGCCTTCTCCAGCAGACAATTCAACAAGGCTGGCCAGACAGCCGAAGAGAAGTGCCCATTCCTTGTTCAACCATACTGGGACTCAAGAAACCAACTAGCTGTGTCTGATGGCATAGTGTATAAGGGCGCCGACGCGGCCGGATGCAGTACCGGCGATGCCGACGCGTCCTGATGCAGTACCGGTTGTACAGTTGACAGGGGGGCGTGGCCAAGGCGCGGGCTTCGGCAGCGCACACACACACCTGCCGGCAATTGCCGATGGTAAAGAAACGTGAGCCACCTCACGTTTCAAGCGAGAGTTGCGTTCGTGGTGAACTTGCTCGAGGGAGGTGCCCTCGCAATGTTTAACGCACTCTATGAGCAGGGCTCTCCCGTTACCGTATCCTTCACGGCTCTCGCTGCAGAGCTGAAGCGGGTGTTTGACCACCCCATATGTGGGCCACAGGCCGGACAAGTCCTGCTGCGGTTGAGACAAGGAGATCTCAGCCTACGGGAGTACATCGGCCGGTTTCGCTGTTTAGCTTTGGAGTCCGGTTGGAACAATGACGCTCTCCTATCAGCCTTCCAGAGCGGACTCAATCGGGAGCTAGGCAAAGAGGTGGCGCTCCGGGGCGAGAAGGGAACGCTGGATGAGGCAATCCAGATGGGTATCCAGGTGTCGGACCTAGCAGTTCAGTGGGAGGACGGCCTGGGTTCCTCCAGGAGTCTTCCTCGTCCTGCGGGAGGGAGGGGCAAGCCAGGCCCGTTTCTCTCGTCGCAGAGGAGCCGATGCAGGTAGACCGGGTGCGCTTATCCCATCAGGAGCGAAGGCGGAGAATGGACTCGGGAGCTTGCCTCTACTGCAGGGGGATGGGCCATTCCTGCAGCACCTGTCCTCTTTGCCAAAAGAGCAGGCCCCTTAGTGACGGCGGGGTCCCTGAGGAGCCATAATGCGACCCAATCTCCGGTTCCGACGTCAAACTCTCATTTTGAGGCACGTCTCCTTTGGTCCAAGGAGGCGCTTTCCAGTACGCGTGTTAGTGGACTCGGGGGCCAATGCCAGCTTTATCAACGCCTCCCTAGTCACACAGGCCGGTATCCCCGCCGAGCTCCTACAGTCACCGCTCGACGTGAACGCACTGGACGGCAAGCCTCTGGCCAGAATCACCCATCGGTCTGTTCCCCTCACGTTGGTGTTGTCAGGGAATCACAGGGATAGTATCCGCCTTCATGTGATCCCCTCCCCCCACACCCCAGTGGTATTGGGTAGGCCGTGGCTGGCGACTCACAACCCACAAATCAACTGGTCTTCAGGCTCCGTGATCAGCTGGAGTGTGTTCTGCCATTCCCATTGCCTTCGGTCCACCCTAGTGCCACACAATTCCCCCACCGGCCCGGTTCCGAGCCCTCTCGATCTCTCCTCCGTCCCCCACGTTTACCACGATATCGGGGAGGTGTTCAGCAAACAACGGGCCCTTTCCCTACCCCCCCACAGACTGTACGACTGCGCCATCGACCTCCTTCCCGGCGCTCCTCTGCCGGTCAGTCATCTCTACAACCATTCCCGGCCGGAGAGGGAGACGAAGGAGACCTACATCCATGACTCTCTGGCAGCGGGGCTGATCAGACCCTCGTCGTCGCCCGTCGGTTCGGGGGGTTTTTTTGTCCAGAAGAAGGATCACACCGCCGTGTATTGACTTCCGAGGCTTAAACGGCATTATGGTCAAGAACAAGTACCCTCTGCCACTTCCAAGCTGGACCTGCGCAACGCCTACCATCTCATCTGGATTCGGGAGTGGAAGGCGGCTTTTAACACTGTGCTGGGCCATTTTGAGTACTTGGTCATGCCCTTCGATCTCACAAACGCCCCGGCTTGGTGTTGGTGCTCCAGCGGCTACTGGAGAATAAGCTGTTTGTGAAGGCGGTGGCCTTCCTGGGCTACATCATCGAGCCGGGACAGGCATCCGGACCCTTCAAACCAGTTTGTGGTGGAGGTGGACGCGTCTGACTCCGGTGTCGGGGCCGTCCTGTCCCAACGATCCTCTGGGGACAAGAAGTCACACCCATGTGCTTTCTTCTCCAGACGGCTCTCACCCGCATAGCAGAACTACGACGTGGGGAATCGGGAGCTCTTGGCAGTGGTTCTGGCCTTGGAGGAGTGGAGGCACTGGCTGGAGGGGGCGGAGCAACCGTTTGTGGTCTGGACGGACCACAAGAATTTAGCTTACCTCCGTTCCGCCAGAAGGCTCAACTCCCGACAGGCGCGGTGGCCGTTGTTCCTGGGAAAGTTCAACTTCACCCTCACCTACCGTCCCGTCTGTCGCAACGTCAAGCCAGATTCTCTCTCTCGCCAGTGGGACGCCGAGAGGGACCTCTCCGAGCCAGAGACCATTCTCCCCCTGGTCTGCGTAGTAGGGGCAGTCACGTGGCAGATAGAGAGGCTCGTCCAGGTGGCTCAGCACTCCGATCCAGATCCAGGTAACGGTCCTGTTAACCGTATGTTTGTGCCCGACTCAGCTAGGTCCCAGGTTCTCCAGTGGGCCCATTCCTCGAGACTCACCTGCCATCCCGGCTTTGCTCGCACCCTGGCCTTCCTCAGGCGGAGTTTCTGGTGGCCTTCAATGTCCCGGGACACCCAGGCCTTTGTGACTGCCTGTGCTGTCTGTGCTCGCAGCAAGGCCTCACACCTACCTCCCGCGGGTCTGCTGCATCCGCTGCCTACTCCCCGCCGGCCTTGGTCTCACATTGCGGTGGACTTCGTCACCGGTCTCCCGCCGTCAGCGGGCAACACCACAATCCTGACGATCGTCGACCGGTTTTCCAAGATGGTTCATTTCCTGCCGCTCCCTAAGCTTCCCTCCGCCAGGGAGACGGCGGACCTCCTGGTGCTCCAGGTCTTCCGATTTTTACATCCGATTCTATACCAGGTAACGTTAGACCCAAGTTGTGCTATTCAGCTAACAGTTTGACCGTGTATGATTGTATTTACTTTGTTAATTAATGACACGATGTATGTGTCTTTTTGTAAATACATTTCCAAGCTATGACCACCTGATGGCGTTTTGGGGTTTGATTGAGCCTTCAATTGACTAAATGGTTGGGGTCTCCAGAGCCAAGAGCCTCCAGAGCGTCCATCCACGGTAGGTTATGGTCTGAGCTGCTCTGTAGTAACAGAGGGTGGGATGCCATTGCATTTACAGAAGGCTACACTAAAGGACTCAGCCCCCTTTAAATACACCAGTGCACTACAGCAACTCAGTTTTTAGAAAACATTTAGCCAAACAAGAGCACAGCCTTACTAGTTTATAACTTAAAGCAGTAACCTGTTTGTTAATCTTCCAGAGACAGCTGCTCCAGCCAATCGACAAGTTCTTTATTTTCCTCGTCTTCCTGTCGGTTGGTTTGAAGGAGAGGGACACCATCCTCACCACTCCTGCAAAGTGAGACGTACTCCACCTACAAATCTAACTGAACCATGAAAGGGCTTATTGGCATAGCCCCACATGGTGTAGTCACATTTGTCTCCTCACTTTACGCTGGGTGAGTGAGTGACAAAGAGCTATTCAAACAGTCAGGGTTGGCAAAGTTGCTCACGGAAAAAATGGCTGTGATGGTTGACATCACACCACTAATGAGGGCTTCCTCATTAGTGGTTGTGTTAAGTGCAAAATATACTGCCCACCATTTCTGCAAATATCAGATGCCTGCATACCAGGTTACTGAAACACAAGCAATAGCACAACTCAGTACATGTGGAATGAGTCAATAGGAGAATTAAAGAAAACAAATTGTTTGATGGCGTCATCCCCTATCCAATGCATGAAACATTAGCCAAAGGTCAGCTTTTTCTCTAATTGATCTTTTCACTTGTGGAGCCATGTGTAATCACACCTGTTTGGAACAGCAATGCCACGATGTGATTGCACACAACACTGCCTGCCACACAGGAGCATCGGCTGTGTCAACACCACTGGCCATGAATCAAGAAGCGGAATCTAAGAAGAAAGAGAAAACAATTAAAAATATACCCTCTGCTTCATGGAAAAGTAGGTTATTATGAGTAGAACAGTTATTGTTACTGAACCATGCTCCTAGACGATGCCTGCCCTCCTAAATGCTTAGCTTTACATTCTCTCCCTACTCAAACTAACTTGAATAACCTTCCTTGATAACTATTATGCCTTAGATGGTGTATATTAGCAGTGTTAACTTATGTAAATATGTTTGATCACCCAAACACGTTTCCACCTTATCCTTATTAACTTGATAAATGATCTGACCAATGTGCAGTAGGAGACAGGCTGAACATTCAAGTTGGTGAATCTTTAGAAATAAATGTATCTATATGTTGCAAATATGCCAAGTGACAATAATGCAGCTCACTGTGGACTGGTGTGTGTTGAGTCGATGCGCCGGGTCCCTCTCCTTCAAACCAACCGACAGGAAGACAAGGAAAAGAAAGAACTCGTCGATTGGCTGGAGCAGCTGTCTCTGGAAGGTTAACAAACAGGTTACTGCTTTAAGTTATACACTAGTAAGGCTGTGCTCTTGTTTGGCTAAATGTTTTATAATGGTTATGTGTACCATACCATGGGGGAAAACTGAGTTTCTGTAGTGCACTGGTGTATTTAAAGGGGGCTGAGTCCTTTAGTGTAGCCTTCTGTAAATGCAATGGCATCCCACCCTCTGTTACTACAGAGCAGCTCAGACCATAACCTACCGTGGATGGACGCTCTGGAGGCTCTTGGCTCTGGAGACACCAACCATTTAGTCAATTGAAGGCTCAATCAAACCCCAAAACGCCATCAGGTGGTCATAGCTTGGAAATGTATTTACAAAAAGACACATACATCATGTCATTAATTAACAAAGTAAATACAATCATACACGGTCACCAAAATAATGTTAGCTGTAACAACTAAGCCAATGTCTCATCTCGTATGCATGACTGCAGCGGTCACGCAGTAGGTACATTAACCTTTTTATTAAGACTTACGATAGGATTCTTTATAGTGTAACTGATGTTTACTTTGGTCGATGTCAAACAGTTAGCTGAATAGCACAACTTGGGTCTAACGTTACCTGGTATAGAATCGGATGTCAGAGTATTTCTTCTCCTGTTTTTGAAAACGCATTTTCTTATGGGAATTCAAGGTGAAATATGACCTCAGGAGCTGTAGCTAGCTAGTTGGAAGTAAACAAATACACCGGAACGGGCTGAGCCGTATTAATTGATTAATTGAAGCCGGAAGTACTTCACAAAGCTTAGTGCAAGTAGCCCATTGGGGCTATATGCACTAAGCTGTATGAAGTACTTCACAAAGCTTAGTGCATATAGCCCCATGGGCTATGTGCACTAAGCTGCAACTAAGTAGCCCATTAAGAGACATACAACTTTGAGTTATGTCTCAAATGTCTTTAATGGGTCCCTGGTTCATTTGATATTGGTCTAACATGTTTCTGTAATCAAAATGTGTTAATTGACATTGGCATTGTGTTGCTGTTGTTCTTAGCGTCAAGTCGTTGTTTTTTTTTAAAGCTATTACCAACATAATGGTATAAAGATCAATGGTAAATATAATATAAGTGCAATTGACCTACTGTACAAAATAAGTAACTTAAATGTGTGTTATTGATTGACTTTTTTAAACTACAATAATGATGACGATATAATTATTATTATTACTATTATATTATTATTTTTCTTTAACATTTGATACAAATCACAAAACGTGTGTGTGTCAATACGCATCCATTAACAGTGTATTATTTGACGTGTAACCATACTATCTGTTATTATGAGGATCCGTGCGGGATCCTCAGGTGTTGTCAATGACTACTCACCTGTCTTCTCTCACCTGTGTACTTAATAGGATCGGACTGATCGACCACCCTTCAGCTCTCTGTCCGGTAAATGGCATACGTGGTAATGTCGGTGATGGCGACGTGCTGTCTCGTTGTTGCTTGGGTTTGCGTTAGTCTAGCGTTATCCCGGCCAAGCGATGAGGACAATAAGCCGAACCTCGAGGCTGATGACCCTTTCCCCCTTCAGGACCTGGCGTTTAGTTTCGACTGTGACTCTGACTCCAGTTTACCGGGTGTCGCCACAACCAACGTTGTCCCGGTTTTAAAATTCCTCAAAGGTAAGCAAAAAACAGACTGTGCTTTTGTAAAGGTTGAGACAACCAGGTTGGCCCATGTGTATTTAAATACACATTTTAAGACTTTTTGCATTATTGTGACTTTTTCAAAAAATGTATTTCTAAACCTTTTTAGATAACCAAGTATAGATGGCCACATTTACATCACATTTAGGGTTTCTGGAGTAGGTGAAGTCATTTTCTGCTGTTTGCTTACTGAGTAAATGACTGAATGAATTTTAATGTTGCTTTTTTCAATATATTACACTAAATACATGCATGGGTAAACACAATTATAATTCGTTTTAAGTGAAAAAGTAACCGCTAAACACCTTAAATGCTCCCTTTAAAAAAAAGAAAAAAGCCTCTGTAAATTCCAAGCTATTTCATCAAGGATGCTGTATGTCATGCCTGTACCTACTACACAAAATGTGTTAAATACATTTGCGGAAAAGGCTTTTGCTTTGTGTAGGCTAGCGGAGGTGGTATATCATAGTGTACATTATATATTTGACTACATTGTCCATCCTCGGCCAGCAAAAAGCTGGCCGTGACAAACGCCAATGTGTTTGCTTGCCGCAGTTCATCAGGTCTTAATAAATGGAGCGTTTGGTACAATTGACCTTTTGGAAACCTTGTCTGGCCATGGGGGTTTCAAAAGGCCATTGTAACTGCAGAACATTAAACTCTCCATGGAGAGGGCTGGGGTCCTGTAGCCCTAGCTGCCCTATGCTGGGCTACTGTGGAGCAGCTTTGTGGCCTCAGTTCTGTCCACAAAGTTACTGCCGTTAAATAAATGTATGAAACTAGAGTAATCATGGAAGCACAATCTCAGAAAATCTTAATCAATCATTTCATGTGAAAATCCTGTTTTCCTGGTCGTGTTGAGATTATTCTATCTATATTTTTTAGGTCCACACTATGAAATTGGCATGCAGTCTCTTTTCTACCAGCCCCTGTATCAGTGTGGGGACGATGCTATCAACATCCGGTTCACCACAAAGCGACATGCTGCCCTGTTTGTATTCAATGGTAAGACTGACTTTGAATATTGCAAGTTATTATTGTGGTCATGTTATTAGACATTAAGACTTATTAATTGAACAGTAAAACTACTTGAAGACAATACGGTTAGCCAGTGTTCGCTATTGGTGCACATTAAAGCTACATTAAGCTACCCTTCTGGTTTAATTGAATACAGTTTCAGCCTCTGAATGTCTTGAGTACAGCAAAGTGATAAAGTTCCAGTTCATTGTTTCACACTGGATTATGGAAGAAATACCAGCGACGAGACTGACCTTAACAATGAGTATTTACTTGCAACAATGTTGCTACAAAATGGCAATGTAGTTTTTATGTTGACTAACGGCATCTCATTTTAGATGATCTGCAACCTCAGAACGTCATGCTTCTCCCTGAACATTGCCTCCATGAATGGTGGACTAAAGGCCCATGGTTGTATCTGAGGATGTACTTCAAAGGCTGCCACCTCACCCACTGGGTAAGAACTGTCTCCACATCCACCATGACATTAACCTTAGTCATCAATACCTCCTGCTCAAAACTCATTCAGTCGTTGGTAAACTGACATTTGCCTTTTTTGGTGTAATCTTCTATAATGGCTCAGGGCAAATATATGTCTTGTGTTTTTATACCTCAGACCTTTGCTGGGACACAATTTCATTCGGTGACCCTGCAGTACTTTGACCATCTGCTGCAGCAGAATGTGAAGGGCACTGCCACTTGTGAGGCCCTTTCACCTTCTGTCTGGGCCATGTCCGTGTTGCCGCAGGTCACTTGTACAGGAGGAAACGCCACTGTGAAGCTATCAACTGGGAGCCAGCAGGTTAAAGTCGTCGGTACGTTTGGGTACATGACTGCCAACAACCAAAAATATAAACGTATGAATCTGCTGATTTGTGTGGTGGGCATCTATCTTAATTGTGCATGTGTGTTCTAGGCCACAAGACATTATTTGACATGAATGAATACACTGTCAAACAGCTCAAAACACCTGAAGCATTGTTCATTCAAATTCATGGATCAAAGGTAAAGGTAGGAGATCAGTTTAATTTAAGATTACAATGTATATGATTTGACAATCATCTGTAACTGATGTTTTTGTTGACAGGGCAACGGGATATCATCATACTTGTTTTATGTGGACACACTTGGAGAGTTATCTGCTGTGAAAGTATCCTGCTGCTTGAAGTCACAAAGTGGTCCAGCAGTACGTCGTGTCAGACAGGTGGACATTGATGAACCCTGTGGGAATGACGATATCCCCACAGAATCTTGCGATCCAGGAGAGTCTAGCGCCACATTCAGTGACTCTCAGTCTGTTCCAGAGGAGGGTTTGGGGAATGTATGTGGAAATTTGAATCTGAATCTGAACATTCCAGGTGAAAACGTGTTTACTGCTGCCCTGACTTCTACCGACCCGGCCCCCACAACTGCTTTGCAGCCAATTACAGTGGATAGTGTTTGGAATTTATGGGGGTATTTGGATATTCCTACAGAACCTTGCATTCCAGGTGAAAACATGATGACTGTCCCCACGACTGCTTGCAATGTCCCCACGACTGTCCCCACGGCTGCCCCCACGGCTGCTTGCAATGTCCCCACGACTGTCCCCACGACTGTCCCCGCGTGCAATGTCCCCACGACTGCGTGCAATGTCCCCACGACTGCCCCCACGACTGCGTGCAATGTCCCCACGACTGTCCCCACGACTGCCCCCACGACTGCGTGCAATGTCCCCACGACTGCCCCCACGACTGCGTGCAATGTCCCCACGACTGCCCCCACGACTGCGTGCAATGTCCCCACGACTGCCCCCACGACTGCGTGCAATGTCCCCACGACTGTCCCCGCGTGCAATGTCCCCACGACTGCGTGCAATGTCCCCACGACTGCCCCCACGGCTGCTTGCAATGTCCTCACGACTGTCCCCACGGCTGCCCCCACGGCTGCGTGCACTGTCCCCACGACTGTCCCCACGACTGTCCCCACGGCTGCCCCCACGGCTGCGTGCACTGTCCCCACGACTGTCCCCACGACTGCCCCCACGGCTGCGTGCACTGTCCCCACGACTGTCCCCACGACTGTCCCCACGGCTGCCCCCACGGCTGCTTGCAATGTCCCCACGACTGTCCCCACAGCTGCCCCCACGGCTGCGTGCACTGTCCCCACGACTGTCCCCACGACTGTCCCCACGACTGTCCCCACGGCTGCTTGCAATGTCCCCACGACTGCCCCCACGACTGCCCCCACGGCTGCGTGCAATGTCCCCACGACTGTCCCCACGACTGTCCCCACGGCTGCGTGCAATGTCCCCACGACTGTCCCCACGGCTGCGTGCAATGTCCCCACGACTGCCCCCACGGCTGCATGCACTGTCCCCACGACTGTCCCCACGACTGTCCCCACGACTGTCCCCACGGCTGCGTGCAATGTCCCCACGACTGTCCCCACGGCTGCGTGCAATGTCCCCACGACTGCCCCCACGGCTGCGTGCAATGTCCCCACGACTGTCCCCACGACTGTCCCCACGACTGTCCCCACGACTGTCCCCACGACTGTCCCCACGACTGTCCCCACGACTGTCCCCACAACTGTGTCGACTGCCCCCACGACTGCGTCCACTGCCCCCACGACTGCGTCCACTGCCCCCTCGACTTTCCCCACGACTGCGTCCACTGCCCCCTCGACTGCGTCCACTGCCCCCTCGACTGTGTCCACTGCCCCCTCGACTGCGTCCACTGCCCCCTCGACTGCGTCCACTCCCCCTCGACTGCGTCCACTCCCCCTCGACTGCGTCCACTCCCCCTCGACTGCGTCCACTGCCCCCTCGACTGCGTCCACTCCCCCCTCGACTGCGTCCACTCCCCCCTCGACTGCGTCCACTCCCCCCTCGACTGCCCCCACGACTGCTTCTACTGCCCCCACGACTCCATGACTGCATCCCCTGCCCCACAACTGCCTCAAGCATCTCAACTTCAAATATTATTTTCCTGAGTTATTTGAAATTGTGTGCTGCAAACATATGTATACATTGTGTCTTAAAATGTACTGTAATGTAAAATAAACAATTGACTACAAAGTTATTTTAAGGGTGTCCATCGTTCTTCATCAAATTGGTGGGAGGTCAAGAAAGCACAACCTGGGGATCTACCATTAACATAGACGTTGACGCCCACAAGTTTCTTGGTACAAATGAATTACATCTTCAGAGGAATGGAGCACTGATGCAGAGACTTTGCTCAAAGGTTTGGTAAATTAACTGGTAATGAAGTTTATACCATTTTGTAATGGATCTATGATGGCTACGAACCATGTTTGTGCCATTTGTAATCAATCAAATGTTCAGCTGCCTGGGGCTGTACAGACACTGCCTTTAGGAGGAGTGACGTTTCACTCGTGCTTTGTTTTTGTATTTAAGTTTTGTTCAGCTTCAGTTCAATAAAAACCCACGACACATGTTAAGTTGTGGAAATGTCTCCGCGCATCCTTCGCAATTCCTACACTGGTGACCCAGACGTTTCTCTGCTGGACATATTCAGAGATGTCGACCAACGCGGTGTCTCTCAAGCTGCCGGAGTTCTGGGAATCTTCAGCCTCCACGTGGTTCACCCAGACGGAGGCGCAGTTCGCTTTGCGAGATATCACCGTGGACAAGACACAATTTGACTATGTGGTGTCTGCCCTCGGATGCTCAACGGCGGGCAGAGTGGGGAGCCTGCTAAGAGACCCCCGTATAAAGACGAATACATAGCTCAAGGCTCACCTGCTTAAAACCTTTGAACTTTCCGACACCGGCCGTCTGTTCTCTATACAAGGCCTCGGTGATGGCAAGCCGAGCTGATGGACAGGATGCTAAATCTACTGGGGGACCACAGGAGATTTTTCCAACAGTTTTTAAGGCAGCTGCCTTCTCAAGTGCGACCTGCTTTGGCCAACACCGCCATCAAGGATTGTCGGGAGCTGGCTGAGGAGGCCGAATAAGTTTTTCCTGGCAGGTCATAAGCACTGTGCCGCCGTGTTTTCTCCAGCACCAGCCAGTCCATCAGCACCTGGGACCACGATGATCACCGCCACGGCACAGCAGCACGGCAGGACAGCGGCCTGTGTTATTACCACGAGAGGTTAGGGCCAAATGCTACCGTTCTCCGTGTAATTTTACCCGGGTGGGAAATGCTCAGGCCGGCGCTCAGTAGGGGCCATGAGTGTCGTCCAAGCTGGCGGGCTGCTGTTCATTCGGGACACCATCTCCGGTCGGCGTTTCTTGTGCGACACAGGTGCGCAGAGGAGCGTCCTGCCTGCGTCAGGAGTGGATGTTTTGAGCGATGGACACGGCCCTCCCATGGAGGCTGCTAACGGCAGCCCCATCCAAACTTATGGCACAAGGTTTGTGGAGCTATGTTTTGGGGGGCAGCGGTTCAGCTGGGACTTTGTCACAGCAAAGGTGTATTTTCCTCTCCTTGGTGCGGATTTCTTGTGTGCGTATGGACTACTGGTGGATGTCAAGCACCGCCGCTTGATCGATGCTGTCACCTTCTGTTCGCATGCATGCACGCTTAGCGGGGCGGACTCCAGCGGGGATGATTATCTCCGGCTCCTGGCAGTTCCCGGTCCTCACTCAGCCCACCTTCTCGTCGTCCACTGCTAAGCACGGGGTGGAGTACCACATAGCCACCACCGGCCAACCGGTCTACGCCCGGGCCCGACGCCTCGACCCGGCCAAGCTCAGTCGCCAGGGCAGAGTTTGCGAGCATGGAGCGCCTTGGCATTGGTCGTCGTTCAAACAGCCCATGGGCTTTGCCCCTCCACATCAACCCGAAGCCTGGCGGGGGTTGGCGACCATGCGGCAATTACTGACGGCTCAACGACGCGACTACACCAGACCGCTACCCAGTCCCGCATATTCCGGATTTTTTCTGCCCGTCTGGCTGGGAAGGTGATTTTTTGAGGTGCCCGTCCACCCGCTGAATGTCCCTAAAACCGCGGTGATCACGCTTTTTAGTTAGTTTGAGTTCTTGCGCATGCCATTTGGACTAAAGAATGCTGCACAGACATTCCAGCGGCTCATGGACTCTGTGCTGCGGGACCTCCCTTTTATTTTTGTTTGCTTGGACGACATCTTTATCGCCAGCACATCCAAGGCAGAGCACCTGGCCCACCTCCGGACTCTCTTTGAGCGGCTTAGTCAGCATGGCCTAATTGTGAACCCGGGCAAATGCCAAAATGCCAATCGATTTTCTGGCCATCGCGTCACCGAGAAGGGGGAGGTGCCGCTCCCAACAACTGCTTTCCCACGCCCACTCACGGTCAGGTCCATGCGAGAAATCCTCGTGATGGTGAACTTTCGCCCTATACCTCGCTGTTCGCCACTTCCGTTCCCTGCTGGAGGGCCGGCAGTTCACGGCGTTTGTGGACCACAAACCTCTGACATTCGCCATGGCCGATGTGGCTGAGCCGTGGCCGATGTGGCTGAGCCGTGGCCGATGTGGCTGAGCCGTGGCCGATGTGGCTGAGCCGTGGCCGATGTGGCTGAGCCGTGGTCCGCCCGCCAGCAGAGGCATCTCGCCTATGTCTCTGAGTTCACCACGGACATTCAGCATGTAGCTGGCAAGGCCAATCTTGTCACCGACTGCCTGTCCCGGGCCATCGTGGGGGCCATCCATTTGGGAGTCGACTACTCCCGCATGGCTGTGGACCAGGCCGCCGACCCAGAGTTGCAAGCGCTACGGTCGTCTGGTACTGGGCTGCAAGTGGAGGAGGTGGCTTTCGGGGATGCTGGTATGGCGCTCCTGTGTGATGTCTCCACGGGCCAGCCCCGGCCCATCATCCCTGCCGGCTGGCGGCCGCTTGTCTTCGATGCTGTCCATGGCATTTCCCACCCGGGTAAGAAGGCGTCGCAGAGGTTGGTGGCTGCAAGGTTTGTCTGGCACAGCCTTAAAAAGGACGTGAGAGACTGGGCTAATACTTGTGTGGTATGTCAGCGAGCTAAGGTGCACCTCCACGTCAAAGCGCCCCTAGAACATTTCCCAGTGCCGGAAAGGAGGTTTGACCACGTGCATGTGGACCTAGTGGGCCCACTACCACCAGGGCTTCACTTACCTCCTGACCATGGTCGACAGGACCACACACTGGCCCGGAGGTGGTCCCACTAGCATCGGCGACATCCGCCGAGGTGGCACGGGCCTTCATTGCGACTTCGGTTGCCCGGTTCGGCGCCTCTTTCGACCTCTGCTTGGGCCGAGGCTCACAGTTCACATCTGAGCTCTGGAACGTGGTCGCTCAGGGCCTGGGGGTGGCTCTCCATCGGACTACTGCTTACCACCCGCAGGCCAACCGGCTATGCGAACGCTTCCATGGCTCCATGAAGGCCACACTTCGAGCTAGCCTCAAGGACAGTGGCTGGGTTGACAGGCTCCCGTGGGTCATGCTGGGCCTGAGGTCCGCCCCTAAGGAGGACCTCCAGTCCTCATCGGCAGAGTTGGTTTACGGCCAACCCTTACGGCTCCCGGGGGAGTTTGTTCCCAACATCACGGCACCCTGGTCAGTGTCCCGGCAACGGACCGAGCTCCTGGACATCGGCAGGGTTTTCGCCCCTGTCCCCACCTCGCAACATGGTCTTCCACGGTCCCACGTCCCGGTGAGTCTGGGGTCGGCGGGCTATGTTTTCATCCGCCACGATGTCCACCTTGGGCCCCTGCAACAGCCCTACGACAGGCCGTTCCGCGTCCTGGAGGCCGGGGATAAACACTTCCTCGTGAACATCGGGGGCAAGTCGGAGCGCATCTCCGTGGACCGCCTCAAGCCAGCCCACCTAGACCTGGACCAACCGGTTGAGCTGGCTCAGCTGCCGCGCCGTGGGCGTCCGCCTGCGCCAAATCCGCTGCCTCCGTTCCACCACCGGGTCCTTGAGGCTCCAGGGGACACAGCAGACCCTGATCCTGTTCGTCGAAGCCGTTCTGGTCGGGCCATACGCCCTCCGCCACGTTTACTTATGGTTATGGTGAATTCTGGGGTGTGTGTGCAGAGGACTATTAACATGACATAATTCACCTTATGTGTGTTAACCCTACGGGTCATTGATCGCCTGTGGGGATGTACAGACACTGTGCCTTTAAGAAGAGTGACGTTTCACTCGTGCTTGGTTTTTGTATTCGAGTTAAGTTTCGTTTTGCTTGAGTTCAATAAAAACACAGGCGACACGTGTTTCGTTGTGGAATTGTCTCCGCGCATCCTTCGCAATTCCTACACATCTTTTTTCAAATACTTTTATATATGTATTTGAGTACAATTGTTGAATATTGATAGCTTCACAATGAGTGAATCAGTGTAATAGGTCTGCACATCATATAGAGCCGCAAACGGGGGCAGCCTTCACGTATGTGTGAGCCCCATCTAGTGGATTTGGTAGCGCATTGTATTCATTCAATTATAACTGCTCAGTAAAGCAGCCGGCGAGCCGTAAAAAGTATACTTTAATAAGCAGTAACACAATGAAATAGGTGTATGTATGTATAGTCTTTCAGTTAATGTTTCAAAATTGAGGTCAGCATTTAGTAGCAACAGTCATATAGGCCTAAAAAGCAAACCTTTCTGTTTTAATTTAGTCGTATCCTACATTGTTGGTTGCTGGTGGTTTGACAATCGATGAATCAAGGCCAACAATTACATAGTAGATAACTTTGGCTTGAGTAGTCCTACTTCAGCACTTTAAATGTTCACAGCACCTGTCAACTACACTTCATCTCGAACAGCATCACTTTACTAACCATTAAGGGGACAAGACCATCAGTTTGAAATCTATGACGTTCTGGTTCGGTTCTAGTCAACATTACGGCGCGCACGAGAGAATATAGCTAATTGACTTCCGGGCTTGATTGGGAAGAGGAAGAGGAAGAGGAAGAGGGGGGGTACTTGTTTTGACGGTGATCGTTTTTCATACCAATTCTCTCTCTGTCCGGTAAATGGCATACGTGGTAATGTCGGTGATGGCGACGTGCTGTCTCGTTGTTGCTTGGGTTTGCGTTAGTCTAGCGTTATCCCGGCCAAGCGATGAGGACAATAAGCCGAACCTCGAGGCTGATGACCCTTTCCCCCTTCAGGACCTGGCGTTTAGTTTCGACTGTGACTCTGACTCCAGTTTACCGGGTGTCGCCACAACCAACGTTGCTCCCGTATTGAAATTCCTCAAAGGTAAGCAAACACGACACGACGGGAGATGATGGGTCGGGTGTACTTTTATTCGGGGAGAAGACCAGTTGGACCATTGGGCGTGTAGTCCTACCGGTTAAATACACATTTTAAGTAGACCAAAAAACACTAATTTGCAAACAAAAAGCAAAACCATTCCAAGCTATTTCATGGATGCTGATTGTAAAATGTCGTGCCTGTACCTAATACAAAAAACAAATACGTGTTATACATTTGAGTAAATGGCTTTTACTTTATGTAGGCTAGAGGAGGTGGTATGTATTAGTGTATTATTATTTTAGAATAATAATATAGTTCGACTTTAATTTGCATCCAGGGCCGGAAATTGGCTTTTTGGCCTCCCCTCCAGAGACGTTATAACAGTAGGGGCACCTCGCATTAAACGAATACCGAATACAAATGTTTTGATTACAGCAGTTCATCAGGTCTTAATAAATGGAGCGTTTGGTACAATTGACCTTTTGGAAACCTTGTCTGGCCATGGGGGTTTCAAAAGGCCATTGTAACTGCAGAACATTAAACTCTCCATGGAGAGGGCTGGGGTCCTGTAGCCCTAGCTGCCCTATGCTGGGCTACTGTGGAGCAGCTTTGTGGCCTCAGTTCTGTCCACAAAGTTACTGCCGTTAAATGTATGAAACTAGAGTAATCATGGAAGCACAATCTCAGAAAATCTTAATCAATCATTTCATGTGAAAATCCTGTTTTCCTGGTCGTGTTGAGATTATTCTATCTATATTTTTTAGGTCCACACTATGAAATTGGCATGCAGTCTCTTTTCTACCAGCCCCTGTATCAGTGTGGGGACGATGCTATCAACATCCGGTTCACCACAAAGCGACATGCTGCCCTGTTTGTATTCAATGGTAAGACTGACTTTGAATATTGCAAGTTATTATTGTGGTCATGTTATTAGACATTAAGACTTATTAATTGAACAGTAAAACTACTTGAAGACAATACGGTTAGCCAGTGTTCGCTATTGGTGCACATTAAAGCTACATTAAGCTACCCTTCTGGTTTAATTGAATACAGTTTCAGCCTCTGAATGTCTTGAGTACAGCAAAGTGATAAAGTTCCAGTTCATTGTTTCACACTGGATTATGGAAGAAATACCAGCGACGAGACTGACCTTAACAATGAGTATTTACTTGCAACAATGTTGCTACAAAATGGCAATGTAGTTTTTATGTTGACTAACGGCATCTCATTTTAGATGATCTGCAACCTCAGAACGTCATGCTTCTCCCTGAACATTGCCTCCATGAATGGTGGACTAAAGGCCCATGGTTGTATCTGAGGATGTACTTCAAAGGCTGCCACCTCACCCACTGGGTAAGAACTGTCTCCACATCCACCATGACATTAACCTTAGTCATCAATACCTCCTGCTCAAAACTCATTCAGTCGTTGGTAAACTGACATTTGCCTTTTTTGGTGTAATCTTCTATAATGGCTCAGGGCAAATATGTCTTGTGTTTTTATACCTCAGACCTTTGCTGGGACACAATTTCATTCGGTGACCCTGCAGTACTTTGACCATCTGCTGCAGCAGAATGTGAAGGGCACTGCCACTTGTGAGGCCCTTTCACCTTCTGTCTGGGCCATGTCCGTGTTGCCGCAGGTCACTTGTACAGGAGGAAACGCCACTGTGAAGCTATCAACTGGGAGCCAGCAGGTTAAAGTCGTCGGTACGTTTGGGTACATGACTGCCAACAACCAAAAATATAAACGTATAAATCTGCTAATTTGTGTGGTGGGCATCTATCTTAATTGTGCATGTGTGTTCTAGGCCACAAGACATTATTTGACATGAATGAATACACTGTCAAACAGCTCAAAACACCTGAAGCATTGTTCATTCAAATTCATGGAGTAAAGGTAGGAGATCAGTTTAATTTAAGATTACAATGTATATGATTTGACAATCATCTGTAACTGATGTTTTTGTTGACAGGGCAACGGGATATCATCATACTTGTTTTATGTGGACACACTTGGAGAGTTATCTGCTGTGAAAGTATCCTGCTGCTTGAAGTCACAAAGTGGTCCAGCAGTACGTCGTGTCAGACAGGTGGACATTGATGAACCCTGTGGGAATGACGATATCCCCACAGAATCTTGCGATCCAGGAGAGTCTAGCGCCACATTCAGTGACTCTCAGTCTGTTCCAGAGGAGGGTTTGGGGAATGTATGTGGAAATTTGAATCTGAACATTCCAGGTGAAAACATGCTTACTGCTGCCCTGACTTCTACCGACCCGGCCCCCACAACTGCTTTGCAGCCAATTACAGTGGATAGTGTTTGGAATTTATGGGGGTATTTGGATATTCCTACAGAAACTTACATTTCAGTTGAAAATATGATGACTGCCCCCACGGCTGCATGCACTGTCCCCACGGCTGCCCCCACGGCTGCGTGCACAGTCCCCACGACTGTCCCCACGGCTGTCCCCACGGCTGCGTGCACTGTCCCCACAACTGTCCCCACGGCTGCCCCCACGGCTGCGTGCACTGTCCCCACGACTGTCCCCACGGCTGCCCCCACGGCTGCGTGCACTGTCCCCACGACTGCCCCCACGACTGCGTGCAATGTCCCCACAACTGCCCCCATGGCTGCGTGCACTGTCCCCACGACTGTCCCCACGGCTGCCCCCACGGCTGCGTGCACTGTCCCCACGACTGCCCCCACGACTGCGTGCAATGTCCCCACGACTGTCCCCACGGCTGTCCCCACAGCTGCCCCCACGGCTGCGTGCACTGTCCCCACGACTGTCCCCACGGCTGCCCCCACGGCTGCGTGCACTGTCCCCACGACTGCCCCCACGACTGCGTGCAATGTCCCCACAACTGCCCCCATGGCTGCGTGCACTGTCCCCACGACTGTCCCCACGGCTGCCCCCACGGCTGCGTGCACTGTCCCCACGACTGCCCCCACGACTGCGTGCAATGTCCCCACGACTGTCCCCACAGCTGCCCCCACGGCTGCGTGCAATGTCCCCACGACTCCGTGCAATGTCCCCACGGCTGTCCCCACGACTGCGTCCACTGTCCCCTCGACTGCGTCCACTGTCCCCTCGACTGCGTCCACTGCACCCTCGACTGCGTCCACTGCACCCTCGACTGCGTCGACTGCCCCCACGACTGCGTCCACTGCCCAGTCGACTGCCCCCACGACTGCGTCCACTGCCCCCTCGACTGCCCCCACGACTGCGTCCACTGCCCCCTCGACTGTGTCCACTGCCACGTCGACTGCCCCCACGACTGCGTCCACTGCCCCGTCGACTGCCCCCACGACTGCGTCCACTGCCCCCTCGACTGCCCCCACGACTGCGTCCACTGCACCCTCGACTGTCCCCACGACTGCGTCCACTGCCCCGTCGACTGCCCCCACGACTGCGTCCACTGCCCCCTTGACTACCCCCACTACTGCGTCCACTGCACCCTCGACTGCGTCCACGACTGCTTCTACTGCCCCCACGACTCCATGACTGCATCCCCTGCCCCACAACTGCCTCAAGCATCTCAACTTCAAATATTTTCCTGAGTTATTTGAAATTGTGTGCTGCAAACATATGTATACATTGTGTCTTAAAATGTACTGTAATGTAAAATAAACAATTGACTACAAAGTTATTTTAAGGGTGTCCATCGTTCTTCATCAAATTGGTGGGAGGTCAAGAAAGCACAACCTGGGGATCTACAATTAACATAGACGTTGACGCCCACAAGTTTCTTGGTACAAACTAATTACATCTTCAGAGGAATGGAGCACTGATGCAGAGACTTTGCTCAAAGGTTTGGTAAACTAACTGGTAATGAAGTTTATACCATTTTGTAATGGATCTATGATGGCTACGAACCATGTTTGTGCCATTTGTAATCAATCAAATGTTCAGCTGCCTGGGGCTGTACAGACACTGCCTTTAGGAGGAGTGACGTTTCACTCGTGCTTTGTTTTTGTATTTAAGTTTTGTTCAGCTTCAGTTCAATAAAAACCCACGACACATGTTAAGTTGTGGAAATGTCTCCGCGCATCCTTCGCAATTCCTACACTGGTGACCCAGACGTTTCTCTGCTGGACGTATTCAGAGATGGCGTAACGAGCCTCCACGTGGTTCACCCAGACGGAGGCGCAGTTCGCTTTGCGAGATATCACCGTGGACAAGACACAATTTGACTATGTGGTATCGGCCCTCGGATGCTCAACAGCGGGCAGAGTGGGGAGCCTGCTAAGAGACCCCCGTATAAAGACGAATGCATAGCTCAAGGCTCACCTGCTTAAAACCTTTGAACTTTCCGACACCGAGCCAGCCATCTGTTCTCTATACAAGACCTCGGTGATGGCAAGCCGAGCTGATGGACAGGATGCTAAATCTACTGGGGGACCACAGGAGATTTTTCCAACAGTTTTTAAGGCAGCTGCCTTCTCAAGTGCGACCTGCTTTGGCCAACACCGCCATCAAGGATTGTCGGGAGCTGGCTGAGGAGGCAGAATAAGTTTTCCTGGCGGGTCATAAGCACTGTGCCGCTGCGTTTTCTCCAGCACCAGCCAGTCCATCACCAACTGGGACCATGATGATCACCGCCTGGGACCACGATGATCACCTCCTCAGACCACGATCACCGCCTGGGACCACGATGATCACCGGCACAGCAGCACGGCAGGACAGCGGCCTGTGTTATTACCACGAGAGGTTAGGGCCAAATGCTGCCGTTCTCCGTGTAATTTTACCCGGGTGGGAAATGCTCAGGCCGGCGCTCAGTAGGGGCCATGAGTGTCGTCCAAGCTGGCGGGCTGCTGTTCATTCGGGACACCATCTCCGGTCGGCGTTTCTTGTGCGACACAGGTGCGCAGAGGAGCGTCCTGCCTGCGTCAGGGGTGGATGTTTTGAGCGATGGACACGGCCCTCCCATGGAGGCTGCTAACGGCAGCCCCATCCAAACTTATGGCACAAGGTTCGTGGAGCTATGTTTTGGGGGGCAGCGGTTCAGCTGGGACTTTGTCACAGCAAAGGTGTATTTTCCTCTCCTCGGTGCGGATTTCTTGTGTGCGTATGGACTACTGGTGGATGTCAAGCACCGCCGCTTGATCGATGCTGTCACCTTCTGTTCGCATGCATGCACGCTTAGCGGGGCGGACTCCAGTGGGCTGTCAAGCGTGCGCTCCGCCACGGATAATTATCTCCGGCTCCTGGCAGAGTTCCCGGTCCTCACTCAGCCCACCTTCTCGTCGTCCACTGCTAAGCACGGGGTGGAGTACCACATAGCCACCACCGGCCCACCGGTCTACGCCCGGGCCCGACACCTCGACCCGGCCAAGCTCAGTCGCCAGGGCAGAGTTTGCGAGCATGGAGCGCCTTGGCATCGTTCGTCGTTCCAACAGCCCATGGGCTTCGACCCTCCACATCAACCCGAAGCCTGGCGGGGGTTGGCGACCGTGCGCCAATTACTGATGGCTCAACGGCGCGACTACACCAGACCGCTACCCAGTCCCGCACATTCAGGTTTTTTTCTGCCCGTCTGGCTGGGAAGGTGATTTTTTCCAAGGTGGACCTCATGGTGGTGGTTTGACAATCGATGAATCAAGGCCAACAATTACATAGTAGATAACTTTGGCTTGAGTAGTCCTACTTCAGCACTTTAAATGTTCACAGCACCTGTCAACTACACTTCATCTCCAACAGCATCACTTTACGAACCATTAAGGGGACAAGACTATCAGTTTGAAATCTATGACATTATGGTTCGGTTCTAGTCAACATTACGGCGCGCACGAGAGAATATAGCTAATTGACTTCCTGGCTTGATTGGGGGGAGGAAGAGGAAGAGGAAGAGGGGGGGTACTTGTTTTGACGGTGATCGTTTTTCATACCAATTCTCTCTCTGTCCGGTAAATGGCATACGTGGTAATGTCGGTGATGGCGACGTGCTGTCTCGTTGTTGCTTGGGTTTGCGTTAGTCTAGCGTTATCCCGGCCAAGCGATGAGGACAATAAGCCGAACCTCGAGGCTGATGACCCTTTCCCCCTTCAGGACCTGGCGTTTAGTTTCGACTGTGACTCTGACTCCAGTTTACCGGGTGTCGCCACAACCAACGTTGCTCCCGTATTGAAATTCCTCAAAGGTAAGCAAACACGACACGACGGGAGATGATGGGTCGGGTGTACTTTTATTCGGGGAGAAGACCAGTTGGACCATTGGGCGTGTAGTCCTACCGGTTAAATACACATTTTAAGTAGACCAAAAAACACTCATTTGCAAACAAAAAGCAAAACCATTCCAAGCTATTTCATGGATGCTGATTGTAAAATGTCGTGCCTGTACCTAATACAAAAAACAAAATACGTGTTATACATTTGAGTAAATGGCTTTTACTTTATGTAGGCTAGAGGAGGTGGTATGTATTAGTGTATTATTATTAATATTATTTTTGAATAATAATAGAACACGACTTTATTTTGCATCCAGGGCCGGAAATTGGCTTTTTGGCCTCCCCTCCAGAGACGTTATAACAGTAGGGGCACCTCGCATTAAACGAATACCGAATACAAATGTTTTTTTGATTACAGCAGTTCATCAGGTCTTAATAAATGGAGCATTTGGTACAATTGACCTTTTAGAAACCTTGTGTCTGGCCATGGGGGTTTCAAAAGGCCATTGTAACTGCAGAACATTAAACTCTCCATGGAGAGGGCTGGGGTCCTGTAGCCCTAGCTGCCCTATGCTGGGCTACTGTGGAGCAGCTTTGTGGCCTCAGTTCTGTCCACAAAGTTACTGCCGTTAAATATATGAAACTAGAGTAATCATGGAAGCAAAATCTCATAAAATCTTAATCAATCATTTCATGTGAAAATCCTGTTTTCCTGGTCGTGTTGTTGAGTTTATTCTATCTATATTTTTTAGGTCCACACTATGAAATTGGCATGCAGTCTCTTTTCTACCAGCCCCTGTATCAGTGTGGGGACGATGCTATCAACATCCGGTTCTCCACAAAGCGACATGCTGCCCTGTTTGTATTCAATGGTAAGACTGACTTTGAATATTGCAAGTTATTATTGTGGTCATGTTATTAGACATGTTGATGGACTTATTAATTAACAGTAAAACTACTTGACCTCTTCTGGACTGCATACCTTGTCATGGTGGAGAGGCTTGCCCACTCCGCTGAGAGCTAAGCTGGAGGGGGTTTACACCCCTAGCAGGTTCAACTAAACCAGACTGGTCAAGGGGTAGGAGGCAGACCAATTGCAGTCCCTGGTCCTCCAGGTTGGGCGTGGGGTTAACTTCCTCATCCTGGGAAAAAAGCACTAGTTACAGAAACACTGACGAATGAAAGCATCAAAGACTTGGTTGAGGAAGGTGCCCTAGAAATGGGGATCATGATGCTTCCCAGTCAAACCCGCAAGGAAGCTGGGAAGTTGATACACCTTCTGACACCAAAGAAATCTACCCCTTGTGGGGACTTGGAATGTCTGGACCATGTTCCAGGCTGGCAAGGCTGCTACCATTGCCAAATAAATGGTGTGCTACAATCTCTCTGTCCTGGGCCTGGGAGAAACAAGATGGACACAGTCAGGGGAGGTAAAGCTGCCCAGTGGGCAGTCTGTTATCTACTCTGGTCATGAAGAAGATGGAGCCAATCACATGGAGGGAGTAGCATTTTGTTCTTGAAGCAGGCTACATAGTATTCTGCTGTGGATAAGTAGACATAAGATTTATTGTTGTTCTTAGTTATTTGTGTTGATAAAAGTGTTGAACCTTTTTCTCAAAGCTAGTTACCTGTACATAGTAAGTGAGGTGTACAGGCCTATTGTTGTGCTAAGATAATCACCCAGTTTGGCCCATACAGCCATAGTCAATAGAGTTAACGACAGGGAGGAGCCTAACCCTGCATGAGCCTCCCTCCCTATCGCATAGGCTATTAACATAGAAGTAGTTTCTTAGTGTCAGCATTTAGCGTCAGGCCCCAGGAACTAAGACCCAGAACAAAGACCAAGGAGTCGTTCTACAGGAGTCCCAGAACAAGACCCAGAACAAAGACCAAGGAGTCATTGTACAGGAGTCCCAGAACAAGACCCAGAACAAAGACCAAGGAGTCGTTGTACAGGAGTCCCAGAACAAGACCCAGATCAAAGACCAAGGAGTCGTTCTACGGGAGTCTGTCTAGGGAGTCCTAGTTAGTCAAATCCAGTCCCCCTACCCTTGCTATGTGTCGTCATTCCATTGTAGTCTGGACATCCTACCGCAATAGATGGCATCGAGGCTCTCCCTCTCGACGCCGCGAGAGAGACAGAACAGCCCTATTGAGCCTAATGGAACACTACAGAATCCCCATAAAACTAATAAACATCATCAAAAACTCATGATGGAACCACATGCAAGATCATGCATGCAAGCCAGTTATCAAAGAGCTTCAATGTCAATACTGGGGTCAAGCAGGGTTGTCTACTTCTAGAGGAAGTGGATGCATTCACATACCTAGGAAGTGTGATGGACACCACAGGAGGGACAGACGCGGACATAAAGAGCAGGATCAACAAAGCCAGGGTTATGTTTAACATCCTCAGGAAGATCTGGAGCTCCAAAACGACACCAAACTACACATCTTCAACTCCAATGTGAAACAGGTACTGGTGTGCCTTCTTCAGCATGATCTCTGTGTTGTGGGTCCACGCCAGGTTGTTGGAAATCTGAAGCCCAAGGAAACGGAAGCAGCTGACTTCCACCAGTGTCCCATCCCATCCCATGATGGTGGCTCCTGAAGTCCACGATGAGCTCCTTAGTCTTGCTGACATTCAGTGCGAGGCTGTTGTCCTTGCACTATCCCTTCTGCCGGACTACCGCATCTCTGTACTCGCCTCACTTTTCTGGCTGATGACTGGTGTCTTCGGCAAACATGATAATCGGATTATTGTTATTAACAGTCGTGTGTACAGCCGTGGACTGAGGCAGAAGCCTTGGGGTGCTCTGATGTTGCTCCCAATTTTCACCACTTGAGGCCTGCCAGTCAGCAAGTCCATAATCCAGTTACAGATGGGGGCGCCCAGACCTAGGTCCCTCAGTTTCAGGACCAGCTTTGAGGGAACGATGGTGTTGAACGCCGAGCTGTAGTCAATGAACAGCAGTCTGATGTAGGTGTCCCTCCTGTCTAGGTTCTCCAGGGCCATGTGTAGTGCCAGGGAGATGGTGTAGTCTACTGACCCGTTTGGTCTGTATGTAAACTGGAGTGGCTCTAGGGACTCGGGGATGGAAAAGTTAATATGCAACATGACAAGTTTCTGCAGGCACTTAATGGCTATGGGTGTTAAAGCCACTGGACGATAATCATTGAGGCTTGTTACCTTGGTCTTTTTGAGTAATGGCACAATGGTTGTCTCTTTGAAGCACGCTGGGACGACTGTTGCAGTGATGCGTTGTAGATGACCTCTGACTCGGACAGTTGTAGAATGTAGTCCTCTGGGTGAATGTTCAATTTGTTGGTCGGCTCAGACAAAATGTGTTCAGCTCATCTGGTAGGTTTGGTTCGTTGTTGGTGAGCTACCCCTGAGCTCCCCTTGTAGTTGGAGAGGACCCTCAGACCTTGCCACATACGTCCGGTGTCAGAGCCCCCGAACTGTGATTCCAATGGCTTTTCTGAGTTCATACTTGGCCTTCTTGTATTGATCGGAGTCAGCTGTTGTGAAAGGGGTCTTCCGTTCCTTTTGTTTTTTTCCATATGTCAGCATTCATCCATGATTTGCGGTTCAGGAATGAGCAGACCTGGTCGGGATGCATTCCTCCACTAGCCTGTTAATGTATGCTGTGACATGATCAACATACACATCCAGGTCAGTGGTCTTGAATACACTCCAGTCTATGATTTCCAGCCCACCCTGCAGATGTAGTATGGAGTCATCTGTCCACGTTCTTCACAGTTATGGGCGTGGACTGTGGAGTGTCTGTGGGAATTTGTGCCCATTTCAGCCAAAAGAGCAGGTTGGGCTTTGATGTTGCACAAGAAGACCTCACTCTCAGTCAGCGATCTAATTCCTCCAAAAGGTGTTCAATGGGGTTGAGGTCAGGGCTCTGTGTAGGCTGAGTTCCTTCTAACCAGGTCTTTATAGACCTCGCCCAAACCCTGAGAATAAGCCCCAGACCATTATCCCTCCTCAACCAAACTTTACAGTAGGTACTATGCATTCTGGAAGGTAGCGTTCTCCTAGTATCTGCCTAACCCAGATTCGTCCATCAGACTAACGGATGGTTAAGCGTGATTCATAACTCCAAAGAACAAATTTCCGCTGCTCCAGAGTCCAGTTGAGGTGTGCTTTAGACCACTCCAGCCGGCTATTGGCTCTGCTCTGAGTTTTCTCCCACTTTGTGGCCCAGCTGTTCTTTCCCCTAGGCGCCTCCACTTTACACTTAACATTAATAGCACTTATTGAGTTATTAAAAGCACTTATTGAGTTGACCGGGGTAGATCTAGTAGGGCGGAGATTTCTCAAACAGACTTGTGGCTCAGTCACTGAGCTCTTTCCAACCATTCTAAAGGTTTGGCTGTGGAGAGTTCATGGCAATGTGCTGGATTGTATGTGCACCTATAAGCAATATGTATGGTGTAAACACCTGAATTCAATAATGCCCACTGACTTTTGACCATAAAGTGTATCTATAGTTTATTTAATGTTTGTGGTAATTTTCCATGGATTCAATGGGTTGAATATTTAGTTTGATTTTAAAATGTTTGTCTTATCTGTTGGTGGGTGTTTGCTAGTGGTGCCAAATCATCAGCGAAAGGTGTGAGACGTGGACGATATCAATATTTATTTTCTGGCAACAATGCTGCTACAAAATGGCAATGTAGCTTTAATGTTAACTAACAGCATTTCATTTTTAGATGATCTGCAACCTCAGAACGTCATGCTTCTCCCTGAACATTGCCTCCATGAATGGTGGACTAAAGGCCCATGGTTGTATCTGAGGATGTACTTCAAAGGCTGGCACCTCACCCACTGGGTAAGAACTGTCTCCACATCCACCATGACATTAACCAGAGACCATATTCCCACACCAGAGACAGCGAAGGCATGGCCTCATCTTGAACACATTGCAGATGAGATCGCTTCTCAGCAAAGCTGTGATGTCGGCCTGTTAATTGGCTACAACTGTGCTCAAGCCCTCGTTCCAAGACAAGTGGTGACTGGTGAGGAACATCAGCCGTTTGCTCAGAGAACAGACTTGGGCTGGAGTGTGGTGGGATATGGTAACCCGTGTCTCAACTATGGGGATACAATCGGAATCAGTCACCAAGTCATTGTGAAGCAAGTGACGCCAAGTCTACCGTCCTCTTCAGACCTCACAAGTGAAGTGCACTATGTCTGTAGAACACAGATCAAAGAAGTTGTGTTACCTGCAGATGTCATGAAGATGCTTGAGTCTGACTTCGCTGAAAGAGTGTCAGAAGCCAGCCCCATCTCTCAAGAGGATCTAAGGTTCCTGTCGAAAATGGAGAAGGGCATCAAGTTAAAGAGCGACGGTCATTATGAAATGCCGCTGCCATTCAAGAAGGAAAGGCCTAACTTACCTGATAACAAGATCTGTGCTATCCATCGTCTCAATTGCTTAGAAAGAAAGTTGAGAAGAAACGATCAGTACCACAAAGACTACAAGACCTTCATGGATGGGACCATAACCCGCGGAGATGCAGAAAGGGTCCCAGAGGAAGACATCTACAAAGCTCCAGCTTGGTATATCCCACATCATGGGGTGTATCATCCACAAAAGCCTGGGAAGATACGTGTTGTCTTCGATTGCTCCGCCAAGTACCAAGGGACATCCTTGAACGACTATCTCCTGACGGGTCCAGAGTTGACAAACACCTTAGTGGGAGTTCTGTATCGCTTCCGAAGAGGTCCTGTGGCAAATCGTGTAGAACGCATCAAGCAAAGCACAGAGTCTACACAATGGAAGCCCAGACTTTCTTTGGCAGAAAGAGTTACCAAGTGGAGAAGTCAAGGTGGGAGAGATCGCAAGTGACGACCCTGAACTTAAGAAGGTTATCGAAGTGTACCCAGGGAAAGATGGGAGAGTACGAAGACTTAAGTTGCTTATCAGCGACTCAACCCTTGATAAGAAAGGAAAGCGCATCTCTAAACCTGTGCACCTGGAGAGGCCCATCCATAAGACAGTGACGCTGGTGGAAGCAGACTGAAGTTCTTTCTCTCTCTCTATCTGTCTCCCTCCAGGCCTTTCCTGTGGAGGCCAAGGACCGAAGTTATTGTATTTAGTTTTGTTTACTTTCTATGTAGTATGTTGGTTCTAAGTCATTGTAAAATCATATACAATTGATATGTTTGGTGGGAGTGTAACTGCCTCTGTGTTCAGTTTGAGTTTTGGTTCCTATCAGTTTTTGGTTCCTACCTAAATGCTGTAGAGTAAGAGTGGAACTAATGGTTGAAGCGCACAGTGTTCCGGGGACGGTTTATGCCGACGCACACGCGTGTAGAAATCTCTGGCCGTGTTCCATTTCAAGAGTCTGCAGCCTTAAGGCTGCATTTGAAGGCTGCATACGTCACAGCCGCCGCGACAAGGCTGTCCCATTCCGTAGGCTCCTTCAAATGCAGCCTTCAAATGCAGCCTTAATTTCCCGAATTTGAAGTGTGCATCGATGCACACTTCTGCAGCCTTCGGTGCCAGAATATCCCAGAATGCATTTCGCACCAACCGAACAGAATTGTGGGCCGTGTTCAATTTCAGGACAGAATTTGAGCCCGGCTAAAAGCAGTTTTAGATATCGCTGTAGCACTGTAATTCAGTCACTTTATTAAGTTTTATTATTTTATTACGCGACAATATACCTATTTAGATTATACATATTTTGTCAGTTTATCCAAATAAAGCCTGTTTAGAAATATGCTACGGCGATTTCGGAGATGCCGGGAGCCGCATATGGGAAGCGCTGGCGCGGGCCAGCTGGTCTCCCAGGCCGCCAGTGTGTGTGTGTGTGTGTGTGTGTATATATATATATGTGTGTATATATCTATATCTATATATCTATATCTATATACCTATATCTATCTATATCTATATCTATATCTCACTATATCTATATATATATATATATCTATCTATATCACAATAAAGATTGGTTAATATTGGTGAAGTTATAATTCCTATTAATATATATATATATATATCTATATATATATATATATATTAATAGGAATTATAACTTCACCAATATTAACCAATCTTGATTTACCCATGGTTCTCTCTTAGCCGAAATAACATCAAACGTCGACGCCGGCGGTGAAACTCCAGCTCCTTAAGTTCATTAGTTAAAAATAATACTGAATACAAATCATCCATTTTTAACACGCAATTGATTTTCCTCGGATTATTAAACTCTCAAAAAGAGGCTTCTAGTTGGACTATCTCCGCGGCTCTGGTCAGCGCGCGACGACGGTGGGCGTGGAGCTTCGTGACGCATTCAGGAAGTACTCCGTAGACCGTCCCATTTAACACGTTTTTGAAGCAGCCTTCGAAGCAGCCTTAAGACTGCAGCCTTCGGATGCAGCCGAAGGATGCAGCCTTAAGGCTGCAGACCCTGAAATGGAACACGGCCCAAGTCTGCTGAAGGACTAAAGTCATGTGACCTGAGGTCCAGACCTGAGGGCTGCGTGGTGAAGGCCTGCTGCTCCCTCTGCTGGCCGGCCTTCATCTCCGCATGCTTCAGCTGCTCCGCGTGGAACACCTGGCGCTCCGACAGCAGCTGCTGCCGCTGCTGCTCCAACTACACACACACACACACACACACACACACACACACACACACACACACACACACACACACACACACACACACACACACACACACACACACACACACACACACACACACACACACACACACACACACACACATACATATATATATATATATATATATATATGTATATTATATATATATATTAATAGGAATTATAACTTCACCAATATTAACCAATCTTGATTTACCCATGGTTCTCTCTTAGCCGAAATAACATCAAACGTCGACGCCGGCGGTGAAACTCCAGCTCCTTAAGTTCATTAGTTAAAAAGAATACTGGCGGCCTCTGGCCGTGTTCCATTTCAGGGTCTGCAGCCTTAAGGCTGCATCCTTCGGCTGCATCCGAAGGCTGCAGTCTTAAGGCTGCTTCGAAGGCTGCTTCAAAAACGTGTTAAATGGGACGGTCTAGCCTACGGAGTACTTCCTGAATGCGTCACCAGCTGCGTCACGAAGCTCCACGCCCACCGTCGTCGCGCGCTGACCAGAGCCGCGGAGATAGTCCAACTAGAAGCCTCTTTTTGAGAGTTTAATAATCCGAGGAAAATCAATTGCGTGTTAAAAATGGATGATTTGTATTCAGTATTCTTTTTAACTAATGAACTTAAGGAGCTGGAGTTTCACCGCCGGCGTCGACGTTTGATGTTATTTCGGCTACCATGGGTAAATCAAGATTGGTTAATATTGGTGAAGTTATAATTCCTATTAATATATATATATACATATATATATATATATATATATATATATATATATATATATTAATAGGAATTATAACTTCACCAATATTAACCAATCTTTATTGTGATATAGATAGATATATATATATATAGATATAGAGAGATATAGATATAGATAGATATAGGTATAGATATAGATATATAGATATAGATATATACACACATATATATATATACACACACACACACACACACTGGCGGCCTGGGAGACCAGCTGGCCCGCGCCAGCGCTTCCCATATGCGGCTCCCGGCATCTCCGAAATCGCCGTAGCATATTTCTAAACAGGCTTTATTTGGATAAACTGACAAAATATGTATAATCGAAATAGGTATATTGTCGCGTAATAAAATAATAAAACTTAATAAAGTGACTGAATTACAGTGCTACAGCGATATCTAAAACTGCTTTTAGCCGGGCTCAAATTCTGTCCTGAAATTGAACACGGCCCACAATTCGGTTCGGTTGGTGCGAAATGCATTCTGGGATATTCTGGCACCGAAGGCTGCAGAAGTGTGCATCGATGCACACTTCAAATTCGGGAAATTAAGGCTGCATTTGAAGGCTGCATTTGAAGGAGCCTACGGAATGGGACAGCCTTGTCGCGGCGGCTGTGACGTATGCAGCCTTCAAATGCAGCCTTTTAGGCTGCAGACTCTGAAATGGAACACGGCCTCTATATAAGAGAAAGTTCCGTCACAGTTAGTCAGTTCGGTCGATCAGTTCAGTCAGTGAAGTTCCATAATTTCCTCTCTTATTGCATGCAGCCAATAAGGTACGTTTGGTGTTGTGGTTGTTAGCTGTGTGTAAGCTCAAGCCAGGTAGCTAAAGTGCTAACGAAATGTTTGCTAAGTGAGTTTATTGTTATTATTATTGCAGAAGGATTTAATGTGTTTTGTAGGTTAAGTTCATTTTGGGTAACAATATTGTAAAGACATGTGACACTAAGAGACGAAGTAGAAATAATATGGATGTATGTTGTTATTGTTTGATCTGTGATTTATTGTATTTCATGTGTGTGTTTCACAGTTCTCACGGTTTGGATTGAATAAATCCTATCAGTATCATAAAGAACGCATAGCTGTCATCATTGCATGAGAGGGAGTTACATTAGTCATCAATACCTCCTGCTCAAAACTCATTCAGTCGTTGGTAAACTGACATTTGCCTTTTTTGGTGTAATCTTCTATAATGGCTCAGGGCAAATATGTCTTGTGTTTTTATACCTCAGACCTTTGCTGGGACACAATTTCATTCGGTGACCCTGCAGTACTTTGACCATCTGCTGCAGCAGAATGTGAAGGGCACTGCCACTTGTGAGGCCCTTTCACCTTCTGTCTGGGCCATGTCCGTGTTGCCGCAGGTCACTTGTACAGGAGGAAACGCCACTGTGAAGCTATCAACTGGGAGCCAGCAGGTTAAAGTCGTCGGTACGTTTGGGTACATGACTGCCAACAACCAAAAATATAAACGTATAAATCTGCTGATTTGTGTGGTGGGCATCTATCTTAATTGTGCATGTGTGTTCTAGGCCACAAGACATTATTTGACATGAATGAATACACTGTCAAACAGCTCAAAACACCTGAAGCATTGTTCATTCAAATTCATGGATCAATGGTAAAGGTAGGAGATCAGTTTAATTTAAGATTACAATGTATATGATTTGACAATCATCTGTAACTGATGTTTTTGTTGACAGGGCAACGGGATATCATCATACTTGTTTTATTCGGACACACTTGGAGAGTTATCTGCTGTGAAAGTATCCTGCTGCTTGAAGTCACAAAGTGTTCCAGCAGTACGTCGTGTCAGACAGGTCATTGATGAACTCTGGGGGAATGACGATATCCCCACAGAACCTTACAATCCAGATGCTACCATAGGCCCCACAACATCCAGTGATTCACAGTCTACCCCAATGGATGAATTTAATTCATGGGGAGATTTGAGTATTCCCCCTGGAATTTACAATCCAGATGAAACAATTACGATCACTGCCTTGACTGCTTCCCCAACCACTGAAGATGTATGGCTTTTTTGGGATTTTTCTGTTCCCCCTGAATCGTATAATCCTGATGCCACATCCCCTGCTTCGACGGCCCCTACGACTACTTTGAGTACTACAAGAGGCCCCACAACTGCTTCAGCGTTTGTTTAAAGGACGGTAGGGTGGTTGTTTAAAGGAGTTTATTGTGTTCAGTGAGCCGTAGAGGATGCTGTTGCAGTAGTCTAATCTGGAGGTAATGAGGGCATGGATGAGGGTTTCAACAGCTGGAAGGGAAAGAGGGGGGCGGAGGAGGGCAATGTTCTGGAGGTGAAAGAAGGTTTTGGTGATGTTGACATGAAGTAGGAATGAGAGGGTGGGGGCGAGGGTGGAGGGGGTGAGGATGGAACCATCTTAAAGGACAATACTGGTCTGGGTGATCAAACCATCGTAACTGTCTCTCCTTGCTTCACTAATTGTTACCGCTATTGTCTATTCAATTACATCCTTATACCAATCATGCTGAAGTGCATTAGGTGCGCATGCCACACATGTAATATATCACTTTATATATATAGCACTTTAGTCTTTTGGAATGAATGAGTCGGTCAGTATGGGGTTTATGGACAACATAATCAAGGATTCAGCAAACTACTGGATGGAGACGGCGCAGAGATCTGGGCCAGAAACCAACTGCAAAGGGCACAAGGGTTAGGGCTTTTTACGGAGATATGTGATATATGTCATCTATATATGGATATGTGTCAATATGTTGTTGAAACCCTTGGCTGACCTTTGTATTGTTATTTTTACAGTTTACTACTGCTCACATCCCTCTCCAGCAACATGTTGTTTACTACTGCTGACAGGATGCACATCCCTCTCCAGCAACATGATTAGTTTCACCCAGATTTGGGCTTTAAATAAGAATCTTTTTTCTGTTTATGGATAGACTATGGATAACATAATGGTGAATCGCCATACAAGTAATTTACTAAATGTATTTTACTAAATGAATACCAGTTGTACAAATCTTTGCTTGTATACATTTTGGACATAATTTCACACCAATAATACATTACTGCTCAGCTTGGCCCCAGGACCAGAATGAAGACTCATGCAAACGTGAAAAACACAACACGTTATAATACTGCAATCGTGGGCCAATGTGAGCTGCTGATTCTGTGTTCTCGCCTCTCGGAGTACAATGGAGTGCTTACTTATTCAGTCCCGCATTATGAATTTCAACAATACATCAACAATACAACAAAACAATAGGCTACTACACTATTCAATACTATAACAAATAATATTAACAACACTATAGTATTACAATAATATACACAATAAAATATAACAATAACGTGTAATAGATGATGTATTGTGGATGGTGCAGAAAGCATGAATGGCTGAAGTGCCGCTGTAGTGAGTGGTAGCATCATGAATAGCCTACAGTGTAAAGAAGTATGGATTACTTTGTACAGATGAACATGGACACGCAGGAACACACAGACCAGCCTGAAAAACACAAGACATTTTTGGAGGAGGAGCACATTTGACGTATTGGTATGTGAGGGACGGCCGGAGCCATCTTGACATTCATAAAATGAAGATCTCTATTAAAATACTTTATTCTAATATTCCATGATGATATAGGTTATTGAAGTAATATTCTTGAGATAGCTTCACAATGCACAGTGCCAACATAGAGCTGCAAAGAGGGGGCAGCCGCCTTCACGTGGGCTAGAGGCCTATGTGTGTCATCATCTAGTGGACTAGAACAGGTACCGAATTTGTATTAATTCATTCATAATTGCTCATTAAACCGTAGAAATTACATTTTGGTCCGATTCCAGTGAACATTACGGCGTCAGGTGAAATTATGGTCAGGTGACTTCCTGGCTTGATTGAGGAGGAGGAGGAGGTGGAGGTTTGGCGCGGCGCTGAGAGTTTTTTGCACAACCAATTCTGTCCGGTAAATGGCATACGTGGTAATGTCGGTGATGGCGACGTGCTGTCTCGTTGTTGCTTGGGTTTGCGTTAGTCTAGCGTTATCCCGGCCAAGCGATGAGGACAATAAGCCGAACCTCGAGGCTGATGACCCTTTCCCCCTTCAGGACCTGGCGTTTAGTTTCGACTGTGACTCTGACTCCAGTTTACCGGGTGTCGCCACAACCAACGTTGTCCCGGTTTTAAAATTCCTCAAAGGTAAGCAAACACGACACGACGGGAAACACTGGTGTTAAGTATAGATGAATGATCTACATGGCTTTTAATGGGAGTGTATTAGTTGTATGGATAAACAGTCCCCCCCCCCCCCCCCCTGCGTAGGCATGTCATCACAAAGTGTCACGATGAACTTTAGGTCTGATGGTTTGCCAGTTGGCCTACATCGGATTAGCGAAGGCGATTCGCGAATAAGAAACATTTGTGAATATCTTAAATCCCATTTGTGTGTATTTGTATTTCCATGTACCTGCAAATGTGTTTGATTAACGAATGAAAGTACAATTGTAAAGATGTATGTCTACTAGGGATGGTAAAATGACGAAAACGTTCACGATACCATTGCCCAATCAAATAAGTGTGCATCAGATACAATTTGGATTGAAGTAAACATGTATTGTTTCTAAAATCTTTGCATCGATTCAATCGTTTGTATAAATAATTATTATATGCCTTTATAATTTAAATAAATGTGATCATGTGATTTTCTATTTAGATTGAGTCCACCTCAATAGGCCTATATCACACTTCCTGCTTCCGGAGCCGTGAGCAGTGTACTCTTACTTCCGGTAGTTACCCCAGATACGTGACAAACTGTGTCCCCTCCCCTCCTCTCTGTTATTGTAATGTACGGGCTGCTCAACGTCTAAACAAAGACAGCCCTACCTCAGTTTACACCAGTGGTGAAGCGTCAGGGCCTTCAAGGTATTCAGAGAAGACCCTGGAACTCTCAGATGAAACCAAAACAATCTAATTAATTGTATTAATAAAGTAATACAATTTAATCAAATGTAATACAATTTAATCAAATGACTAAATGAGAATGGTATCTGTGTTATCTGTAATATTACAGTTACGTTGATTTGTTTGTCTTTCTCGGTCCATGCACTACGCATTTGAGTGGTTTTGTGTTGGAAAAACAATTCAACCAATCAGATATTTTTCTGGGTTGCTGGGAAGAATATCCTTCAACCAAAGTATTCCCGATGACTTTGGCCCTCAGACTGAATGAGAGCGTACGTTTGGATTGACAATTTGATCAACCAATCATATAGTGATTTGTAGCCAATGGGCGTATTCTTTCAGATTTCCCCACAGCTCAATAGGGAGCTAGAAGGTCTACTGGCTGGAGCGAGAGTGGATCTAGCGTAGTGCTACGTTGTTTCTACGTAGGATTTTACGTCAAAATGGCAACAGGCGAAGATGATGTCGTTGTGGATTTATTGTCGGAACCATTTTCAAGACGACCATTCAATGTAAAGATGGACATTATTAAAAAAGGCCGTCCAACACCTGACAATCTTGAGCTGAATCAAGTTGTTAAAGCAGGCTATGTTCGCCATTTTCAGGCTAGCAACTGGGAAAGATACCCGTGGCTAACGGGCTCTACTAGCCACAAGAGGCTCTACTGCTGGGAGTGTTGCTATTTGGGACCGACCAGAGGGCAGGGAATTGGAAAGGCAACTTATTTTGGATCTGAAAAGCGATCATCTTTATGACCGGGTGGTCGAACCATCCAGAAGGACAGGAGAATGGATTTGGTCTTTGAGTGAAGATCATTGGTGAGTGACACTCATTTGTCTTTGCTGGTTTTGTCTCAGTATTGCGTCTCGTTGAGCTGGTTGTTGCGTTTTGTTTCCACACACTTGTTGACTGATTAGTTAATGGCTGTCTTGGGTTTGTTAAGCATTGTTGTGCATTTGAATTGAGAGTTTGGACTTGATCTTTCTTTGCATCGCTTAACGTGAAAAGACTTAACGTAACTAAGTTACAAAACCGCGATCAATAATCACCTAATTTGCATATGCCTTGTCATTGGCACTTTCACCTTTTCACTTTAATTTTGACAGGTGAAAGTGCTAATGACAAGACCTATGCCAGAGACATTTGGTGATTATTTTCTCGTGAAGCGTGTTAGACCGTCCCTTTAATCGATAGCCTGTGTGTGGTGGTCTGTGTTGGTCGGTTACGTCACTACATGGACACTGCTTTACAACTATGGTACACTTGGAAATTGGCTGCGACAATCTGATCTGCCTAAATGAGATAAGGCATAAAGTGACTCCTCCGTGACGTCCGTCTCACTAGAACAACAGAATTTTCGAATGGGGGGGGTGGTCTACAGGGTTCCCAAAGTGGGGGTATTATGTAACGAATAAAGGAATTCTGATTCTGACAGATTCACGACTATCATTTGCAGCTGGAAAAAAAAGCCACACAATTTTCGTGATCACGATTACCCCAGAGTTTGTAAAGATCAAAAATATATAGCCTATATTGAAACACACAGAGATACTTATTTCCATAGCATGATGGATGAAACTGTTCTATAATAGACTGCTATAGCAGCAATACACTGTAGACCGCTATAGCTGCAAAAAAAATAAAAATCGGTGATCAATTGGTGATCGGTGGGGCAGATATTCCTCATGGTGATCGGTGATTGGTGATCGGTGTGGCAGATATGGTGATCGGTGGGGCAGATATGGTGATCGGTGACAAACAACGTGATCGTCCCATCCCTGCTACCTATTATTTACTTTGTAATATGTCTGACTCGTATCTCTGGATGGCCGTATTGACATGCAGGGTGTGACAGGCTTTTCCTTTTTCTCTGGATTCTTATTATTTTCTAATTAGAAAGTCCATATCTCCGTCACTGGTAAATGGTTTTGCAATTTGTCACAAAATGTTTGGGATGACTTCGCCTACAGGCAGCGCTATAATTTACGGTCAAACTTAAATCCTCAAACTTGGTATATAGGCCTTACTTTGCTGCTCACCATTTTTGCATTCTTTCAGTCTAATCTTTGTTTTTATATTAAAACTGGGCAGAGATATTTATACCGTTAGCACAACGTAGGCATATAACCAGTTCGTTCTACGATGATCCCTGACTGTAGTTTATTCTATTGAAGCTACATTTATCTGTATATACTGTATTTCCATGGTTTTCGATGTGGATGTGTTTTTAAAAAATAAATTCATAACTGAATGTGTTTTTATTGTGATTTCACATTAGGTCCGCACTATGAAATTGGAATGGAGTCTTTTTACCAGCCACTGTATCAGTGCAAAGACGATGCCTTCAACATCAAATTTTCTACAGTCCGACATGCTGCCCCATTTTTAATCCATGGTAAGACAGACTATTGACAATATATAAAGCTACCCTATGTAGTAAACGTTTTTTGATAGTTCCGTAGTGCAGATATTCCAGGTCAGCCATCAGCAGACCTTGGTGGAGGTGAACAGGGCAACTAGAGAGAGAAGCTCTTCCCCATGCTTTCTGGATGAACTAATGGTGTCTTGGATGATGGGCCTTCTTGGCTTGGCAGGTGATAGAGGAGACTCATTTAAAGCGTAGATAAAGCTTTACCCCCGCACCAAGTCCAGAAAGTCCAGCAAAGTGTGTAATGTTAATGACGATGTTATTAAAGTGAAAGTGGCAGCACTCCTAGCAGTTCAGTAGGGCCCTGCCTGTGGATAAAGACGTTCCTTTAACCTGGTACTCCTGGTACTGATGCTGCCAAACCGGAGACCAGACGGTAGATGGACATCTGGTCCTACAGATCTCCTCAATGCATGGAAGTGCACACCCAATGATCTTCTCTGCCGTCTCACGACCCTCTGGATAGCTAATAGAAAATATGTTTTGTCATGTTCCCCAAACTTATGAAATCCAAAATGGCAATATAGTTTTTATGATGACTAAAGAAGATGTTTTTATTTGTAGATGCAATGCAACCTCAGAACGTCATGCTTCTCCCTGAACATTGCCTCCATGAATGGTGGACTAAAGGCCCATGGTTGTATCTGAGGATGTACTTCAAAGGCTGCCACCTCACCCACTGGGTAAGAACAAGTCTCACCTTGCTTTGGTTAGGCCATCTAACTTAAAATGAATAAAACATTATAAAAATGTACATTGTAGTGACGCATCAAATGTAACTATTTTAATAAAGACAAACATTAATTTTGTGTCTCAAGAAATTCCAGCCACTAATTAATTCGATTTTGGTTCAGTTCCTGCAATTGGGTCGGATTGTGCTCTCACTGCAAGTGAGACCAATTGAACTAGAGTTGGATTGGAACCCGTCCCGGAGACGGTCTTGAGCTCGTTGTTTTGGACCGCACCCCACTTGAATTGCTGGATTCACAAGCGGCAACTCTAGAATAAAAAAACTGGGTGTCACAATAAGTCAATACCTTCGTTTTATGACTATTATTATTACTATTATTTTATTATATATTATTATATTATAATTATATTATTATCCAGCCCTAACTATACATCTTGCTTAGAAATACTGTCTGTTGAGCCATTGGTAAATGGACCTTTGTTTCTTCTATGATTTATCTTTAAATACTTTACTGAGAAGCACTTTTTTTTTTTAAAGTTGTATCTGTTTTATACCTCAGACCTTTGCTGGGACACAATTTCATTCGGTGACCCTGCAGTACTTTGACCATCTGCTGCAGCAGAATGTGAAGGGCACTGCCACTTGTGAGGCCCTTTCACCTTCTGTCTGGGCCATGTCCGTGTTGCCGCAGGTCACTTGTACAGGAGGAAACGCCACTGTGAAGCTATCAACTGGGAGCCAGCAGGTTAAAGTCGTCGGTACGTTTGGGTACATGACTGCCAACAACCAAAAATATAAACGTATGAATCTGCTGATTTGTGTGGTGGGCATCTATCTTAATTGTGCATGTGTGTTCTAGGCCACAAGACATTATTTGACATGAATGAATACACTGTCAAACAGCTCAAAACACCTGAAGCATTGTTCATTCAAATTCATGGATCAATGGTAAAGGTAGGAGATCAGTTTAATTTAAGATTACAATGTATATGATTTGACAATCATCTGTAACTGATGTTTTTGTTGACAGGGCAACGGGATATCATCATACTTGTTTTATTCGGACACACTTGGAGAGTTATCGGCTGTGAAAGTATCCTGCTGCTTGAAGTCACAAAGTGTTCCAGCAGTACGTCGTGTCAGACAGGTCATTGATGAACACTGGGGGAATGACGATATCCCCACAGAACCTTACAATCCAGATGCTACCATAGGCCCCACAACATCCAGTGATTCACAGTCTACCCCAATGGATGAATTAAATTCATGGGGAGATTTGAGTATTCCCCCTGGAATTTACAATCCAGATGAAACAATTACGATCACTGCCTTTGCCCCCACAACATCCAGTGATTCACAGTCTACCCCAATGGATGAATTAAATTCATGGGGAGATTTGAGTATTCCCCCTGGAATTTACAATCCAGATGAAACAATTACGATCACTGCCTTTGCCCCAACCACAACACCGTCCACTGCCTTGACCGCTTCGACAGTCTCGACCACTGCCTCCACCGCTTCTGTGGTCTTGACCACTGCCTCGACAGCCCCGACCATTGCCTCGACGGCCCCGACCATTGCCTCGACGGCCCCAACCACTGCCTCGACAACACCGTCCACTGCCTTGACCACTTTGACTGTCTCGACCACTGCCTCCACCGCTTCTGCGGTTTTGACCACTGCCTCGACAGCCCCGGCCACTGCATCGACCGCTTCGACTGCCCCGGCCACTGCATCGACCACTTCGACAGTCTCGACCACTGCCTCCACCGCTTCTGTGGTCTTGACCACTGCCTCGACAGCCCCGACCATTGCCTCGACGGCCCCGACTACTGCCTCCACCGCTTCAACTGCCCCGGCCACTGCCTCCACCACTTCAACGGCCCCGGCAATTGTCTTCACCGCTTCAACGGCCCCGGCTACTGCCTCGACGGATCTGACCACTGCCGCAACTGACTCCACCGCTTCGACGGCCCCGGCCACTGCCTCCACCGCTTCGACGGCCCCGGCCACTGCCTCCACTGCTTCGACAGACCCGGCCACTGCCTCGACGAACCTGACCACTGCCTCGACGGACCTGACCACTGCCTCGACGGCCCCCGCTACTGCCTCAACTGCTTCGGCCACTGCCTCGACGGCCCCGGCCACAGCCTCGACTGCTTCGGCCACTGCCTCGACGGCCCCGGCCACGGCCTTGACTGCTCCGGCCACTGCCTCGACGGCCCCGGCCACTGCCTCGATGTCCCCGACCACTGCTTCGACGGCCCCGACCACTGCTTCGACTGCCTTGACCACTGCTTCGACGGCCCCGACCACTGCTTCGACGGCCCCGACCACTGCTTCGACGGCCCCGACCACTGCTTCGACGGCCCCGACCACTGCTTCGACGGTCCCGACCACCGCTTCGACGGTCCCGGCTACTGCCTCGACGGATCTGACCACTGCCGCAACTGACTCCACCGCTTCGACGGCCCCGGCCACTGCCTCCACCGCTTCGACGGCCCCGGCCACTGCCTCCACTGCTTCGACAGACCCGGCCACTGCCTCGACGAACCTGACCACTGCCTCGACGGACCTGACCACTGCCTCGACGGCCCCCGCTACTGCCTCAACTGCTTCGGCCACTGCCTCGACTGCTTCGGCCACTGCCTCGACGGCCCCGGCCACGGCCTCGACTGCTTCGGCCACTGCCTCGACGGCCCCGGCCACGGCCTTGACTGCTCCGGCCACTGCCTCGACGGCCCCGGCCACTGCTTCGACTGCCTTGACCACTGCTTCGACTGCCTTGACCACGGCTTCGACCACTTTTTCGACCACTGCTTCGACGGTCCCGACCACTGCTTCGACGGCCCCGACCACTGCTTCGACGGTCCCGACCACTGCTTCGACGGTCCCGACCACAGCTTTGACGGTCCCGACCACTGCTTCGACGGTCCCGACCACTGCCTCGACGGCCCCGACCACTGCCTCGACGGCCCCGACCACTGCCTCGACCACTGCTTCCACAGCCCTGACCACAGCTCCGACCACTGCTACCAAGTCTCCGACCACTGCTTCGACGGTCCCGACCACTGCCTCGACGGTCCCGACCACTGCTTCGACGGCCCCGACCACTGCTTCGACGGCCCCGACCACTGCATCGACAGCCCCCTTGATGGCCCCAACCACTGCTTCGACGGCCCCCACTGCCTCGGCTGCTCCCACTGCCTCAGCGGCTTCCACTGCCTCGGCGGCTTCCACTGCCTCTACTGTCCCCACGACTCCATGACCCCGACCACCGCCTCAAGCAGCTCAACTTTCAAATTTCCACAATTATTTAAAATTGACTGCTGCAAACATAAGTATACATTCTGTCTTAAAATGTACTTTAACGTCAAATAAACAACTGACTACAAAGTTATTTTAAGGGTGTCCATCATTCTCCATCAAGTGAATCAAATGGCTTTGGTGGGAGGTCAAGAAAGCACAAGCTGGGGATCTACCATTAACATAGACGTTAACATAGACGTTAACATAGACGTTAACATAGACGTTAACATAGACGTTTTCCTCCATAGAGGAATGGAGCACTGATGCAGAGGCTTTGCTCAAAGGCTTAGTCAATTGACTGGTAATGAAGTTTATACCATTTTGTAATCGGATAATTGATCTGTGACGGCTATGAAACCATGTTTGTGAAAAAATGGAACTAGGAGTTTATGGGGTTTAACATCTTAATAATAATAATACAAAAATGCATTCAGTTTATGTAGCGTTTTTCTGAATACTCAAAGCGCTTTACATGCAGGGTCAAATGACAGTAAAATAATTGAATCGTTATAGATTAAAATTAGGGCTGCCCCCGACCAAAGATTCTCCTGGTCGACAGTGAAGGACATTCATTTTTTTTTAATTGAATTTTAACTACTTATTTTATCCCGAGGGAAATTAGTTCTCTGCATTTGACCCATCCTAGTGTTAGGAGCAGTGGGCAGCCATTAGTGCAGCGCCCGGGGAGCAGCGTAGGGAGTGCCTTGCTCAAGGGCACTTAGGCAGTAACCTGGTGTTTCCGGGTCTTGAACCGGCGACCTTGCGGCTCCCAAGCCAAGTCCTTATCCACTGAGCTACTGCCCCCGAATTAGTCGACTAATGGTCCACTAATGGTGCGCATGCGCACACATGAAACGAGCCGCCTGTTTAACGACACCGGCAAGTACCGGTAATTAAATTATGATTCTGAATGTGTCGGAAAAATCAACAAGGTGACTGTCTGAACATTTAGTACATATTTAGTACACAACACAACACCGCATATCACATCACACAACTTATGAACTTTTAAAACCAACAATAACTTAAGAAAACAAACAATCCTTTGTTAAAAAACTAAAAAACTTTTTTTTTTCTTTTAACAAAGTAAAATAAATATAACTTATCTAGAACTAATAAATAAATATAGGCTTAAGCAAACTTTGTCTACATTGTCCGGGAGTTCATGATGATGTAGGTTATAGAAGTACTATTCTTGATTATTGATAGCTTCACAATAATCAGTGCCAACATAGAGCTGCAAAGAGGGGGCAGCCTTCACGTGGGCTAGAGGCCTATGTGTGAGCATCATCAGTGGACTTAACAGGTACCGAATTTGTATTCATTCATTCATAATTGCTCATTAAACCGTAGAAATGACATTTTGGTCCGATTCCAGTGAACATTACGGGGTCAGGTGAAATTATGGTCAGGTGACTTCCTGGCTTGATTGAGGAGGAGGAGGTGTGGTTTGGCGCTGAGAGTTTTTTGCACAACCAAACGCATTTTCTTATGGGAATTCATGGTGAAATAGTACCTCAGGAGCTGTAGCTTTGCTAGTTGGAAGTAAACAAATACACCGGAAGCAATTTACTCGTTTAATTTGAAGCCGGAAGTCCTTCACACAGCTTAGTGCATATAGCCCTTTGTTTCTCAAACGCGCTCTCCACTGAGTGGCCAATTCTCATCAAGTCTCGCGGTGGTTGGAGGCATGTCCGGACGAGACTCTTATCATGGAGGAGGAATTTGGTTTTTGCTTCATCCACTCGTTAGTCATATTCGCTGCCGATCCCACAGGACGTGTTTTGCAGGCTGGCCTGCAAAACTGATCACACAGGACGCTATCCTTTAAAAAAAAAGAGCCGTTCGAAGCAGCTTTTTGTTGCTGTGCAATCAGCTGTCAGTCTAAGCATTGTACACATTGTATTGTAACACCGAAGTTCATTTGCTGCTTGCTGCTTTTAAATGATTCTGATTGGACAATGAAAAAGATAAATAAATAAAAGCACTATCTATTTGTACCAAATTGAATTGAATAGCCATCCATCCATCCATTGTCTACCGCTTATCCGTGGTCGGGTCGTGGAGGTAGCAGCTTCAGCAGGGGACCCCAAACATCCTTCTCCCTGGCTACATCGAGTAGCTCTGATTGTGGGATCCTGAGGCATTCCCAGGCCAGGAGGAGATGTAATCACCCCACCTGTACCTCGGTCTGCCCCGTGGTCTCTTCCCAGTTGGATGTGCCTGGAAAACCTCCCTCGGGAGGCGACCAGGAATCATCCTTACCAGATGCCCGAACCACCTCAACTGGCTCCTTTCTACGCGAAGGAGCAGCGGCTCTACTCCGAGTCTCTCACGAGTGACTGAGCTTCTCACCCTATCCCTCAGGGAGATACCAGCCACCCTCCTGAGGAAACAAATTTCGGCAGCTTGTATTTGTGATCTCATCCTGTGATCCCATTGTTCATGACCATAGGTGAGGGTAGGAACGAAGACTGATCGGTAGATCGAGAGCTTTGCCTTCTGGCTCAGCTCGCTGTTGGTTACGGTGCGGTAAAGGGCACCCAATACCGCTCCCGCTGCACCTATTCTCCGGTCAAGAACTCGAGAACAAGACCGCAAGATCCAGTTATTGCTGAAGGTCACATACTGATGACACAAACAGGACCACATCTGCAAACAGCAGCGATTCAATGCTGAGCCCACCATACTGAAACCCCTCTCCTCCATGACTACGCCTTAAAACCTGTCCATGAAAATAACAAACAAGATGGGTGACAAAGCGCAGCCCTGGCGGAGACCAACACCCACTGAGAACAGGTCCGACTTACTAATCCGGACACAGCTCTTGCTTTGGGAGTAGAGAGATTGATTGGATTGCCCTCAGTGACCCCCGCACCCCATACTCCCGCAGCACCCCCCACAGTATTTCCCTAGAGACCCGATCATATGCCTTCTCTAAATCCACAAATCCCAAGCCCCCTCCAGGATCCTTGCAACAGTGAAAGCTGGTCCGTTGTTCCACGACCAGGGCACTTTGTTCCTCTTCAATCTGAGGTTTGACTATCGGCGGAAACCCTCCTTTCCAGCACCTTGGAGTAGACTTTCCCAGGGAGGCTGAGTAATGGAATACCCCTGTTAGTGGTACACACCCTCTGGTCCCCCTTTTTGAACAGGGGTACAACCACCTCTGTTTGGCACTGTCCCAGACTTCCATGCAATGTTGAAAAGATGTGTCATCCATGACAGCCCCACAACACCCAGAGCCTTTAGCATTTCTGGACAGATCTCATCAACCCCTGGGGCTTTGCCACTGTGGTTTGACTACCGCAGTGACTTCCTCCAGGGAGATTGATGTTTGCCGTCCTTCATCCTCCAGCTCTGACTCGTTGAGGGTGGGTTAGTTGGGTTAAGGTGTTCCTCAAAATGCTCTATCCACCGCCCGATCACCTCCTCAGTTAATGTCAGCAATGTCCCACCCTTACTGTACACAGCTTAGATGGATCCACGCTTTCCCCTCCTCAGGCGCCGGATTGTTTGCCAGAAACGCTTTGGTGCCGACTGAAAGTCCTTCTCCACATTCCTCCCACACCCGCTGCTTTGCCTCCGCTACAGCCGAGGCTGCCGTCCTCTTGGCCTGTCGATACCTCACAACTGAGTCCGGAGTCTCACAGGCTAACATAGCCCGGAAGGCCTCATTCTACAGTCGGACGGCTTCCCTGACCACCTGTGTCTACCACGAAGTCCGAGGGTTGCCGCCCCTTGAGGCACCAATGACCTTGAGGTCACAGCTCTCAACCGCAGCTTCGGCAATAGAAGCTTTGAACAATGACCACTCTGGTTCTATGCCCCCAGCCTCCACAGAGATGCCCGAAATATTTTGCCGGAGATAGGAGTTGAAGGTCTCATCGTTTTTTAGGCGCATAGGCACAAACAGTCAGTGTTTTCCCCCCCATGACCCTAAGGCGTAGGGAGGCAAACCTCTTGTCCACCGGGGTAAACTCCAACCTAGCGCCACTCACAAGCCAGGGACTTGTGAGTATCCCCACACCCGCCCGGCGCCTCACACCCTGAGCAACTCCAGAGAAGGAAAGAGTCCAACCCTTATCCAGGAGTTCAGTTCCAAAGCCAATGCTGTGCGTAGAGGTAAGCCTCAGCAGATCTAACTGGTAGCGCTCCACCTCCCGCACAAGCTCAGGCTCCTTACCCCCAGAGAGGTGACATTCCACGTCCCCAAAGCCAGTCTCTGGGTTTGGTTTGTCGAGGCCCCCTGCCTTCACTGCCAACTGGCAGTGCACCGACCCCAGAGGTTCTTCCCGTAGGTGGTGGGTCCGCGGGAAGGAGAAGTGGCCACGTTACTTTTTCGGGCTATGCCCGACCGGGCTCCGTGGCTAACCCGGCCACCAGGCGCTCCCTGACGGGCCCTCTTTCTGGGCCTGGCTCCAGAAAGGGGCCCCGGGCTTCCTCTGGGCGGGGTATCCTCACTTCTTCTTGTTTGTTTGTCCATTGAAGTCTTTGAACCATTCTTAGTCTGGCCCCTCCCCTGAGACCAATCTGCCATGGGAGACCCTACCAGGAGCACTAGGCTCCAGACAACACAGCTCTCAGGTTCACAGGGACACCCAAACCTCTCCACCACCATAAGGTGATGGTTCCCGGAGAGGCCATCATATACCATCATATTATTTAGCGTTGAATTGCATTGAGTTTAATCTAGGGCTGTCAAAGTTAACGCGTTAACGCATGTGATTAATCTCGAGACTTTAACACGCACTATTTTTGTTTTTACTCAAAATAATCATCGTATCCAGTTTAGACGGCTCCTCCCTCAGTGTTTCCAGCGCGCATGAGCATGAACTGAGAGGCAGCATTAAACCAACGGGATGACTGAGGAGACGCACCACGGAGCGCTGGGCGGAACATTTCGCTTTAACACATTGCACTCGCAATATCATTGCGGCAGCAAAGAAACTTCCTTTGAGCATATGCCCTGGTTGTTTGCTGTCTCCCTCCGCGACTGTGGATTTGATGGTGCTTTAGCAAAGTGCCGTAAAATAGTTGGACATTTCAAACACAGTCCTGCAAACCCAGTGGAGCTGAGAGTCCAGCAAGCCTTCAATGTCATTTTTCAGCTAAGAATGTGAAAAAACATTGTTCACTTTGGCACTTTTTAATTCAGTTTCTTACAGTGGTCTACTTGTTGCAACATTAATTTGCATGAGATTTCTTTTCAAACAATTTACAGGCAAGCTGTTTATGCAGACATTAATTTGTAACGGATTATTTATGCTTATTGTCTGCTTAATATTAATCTTATTATTGATGTTTTTGGGAATACTAAGCACTCTCTGAGACCTTTTTGCTCAGAAAACTAAAGTGAAAAGTAACAAATAAAATAATAAAAATCTTGATCTCTAACTGCTTTTAGCATTTCATTCTTCTATACCTGCATTTGTTTTGCCACCTGCAAAAAACACAATTACAAGTAAGTATGCATGCATATTTATTTTAAACTTGTGATTAATCTGATTAATCACAGAATTATATTGTGATTAATCCGATTTAAACATTTTGATCTATTGACAGCACTAGTTTAATCAAATCGTATTGAATTGTACTGTATTGTGGCATTAGTAGTTTCTTTCTAGGTATCTTTAATGCTTGGAGATGCGTATGGCATCGCCCTCAGGAGTGAGATGCACATCCCTAATGTCTACACCAATGACAGCACTTCAACTTTATTACCTACAAAATCTTCACGGTCTGTCCGAAATTGCCCCAATAATTATTTTTATATTGTTTTGATTATTTGTCACCAAGCCTATTGGTATAACTCTACATCTATCGTGATTGACGAGGATAAAACCGTCTGCCGCACTGTTGGGTATTAGACTATAGTATACAGTGTAGGAATTGTATTTATCAGTTGCTTTGCTATTGGTCTGGCTCCGGGCCTGGTCCTTTCTGGCTAGTTATCTCTGATATTTCATAACTATTATTCCAGAAGTGCTACCTATTATTTACTTTGGAATATGTCTGACTTATATCTCTGGATGGCCGTATTGACATGCAGGGTGTGACAGGCTTTTAATTTTTCTCTGGATTCTTATTATTTTCTATTATTTTCTAATTAGAAAGTCCATATCTCCGTCACTGCTAAATGGTTTTGCAATTTGTCACAAAAAGTTTGGGATGACTTCACCTACAGGCAGCGCTATAATTTACGGTCAAACTTAAACGCTCAAACTTGGTATATAGGCCTTACTTTGCTGCTCACCATTTTTGCCTCTCGGACCCATAAAGCGCTCTGTAACTTGGTTAGGGCTTAGGACATCTCTCTTAAGAAGTGTACCACATTGTGTGTAGATAGCTAAAAAACTTTGTCAGTGTTTCGGCTAAGTGCTATGTGCCACTTCGCCCACAGGGGGCGCAAATCTAAATCTAAATGCCCATATAAGCCTTTGACTGGTAAAGTTTTGCTATTTGTCACACATATTTGTATCCCTGGTAAGCATGTCACCAGAAAGTTAGGTACCACTTCGCCCAAAGGGGATGCTTTTATTTGCTTTCAGTCTAATCTTTGTTTTTATATTAAAACTGGGCAGAGATATTTATACCGTTAGCACAACGTAGGCATATAACCAGTTCGTTCTACGATGATCCCTGACTGTAGTTTATTCTATTGAAGCTACATTTATCTGTATATACTGTATTTCCATAGTTTTCGATGTGGATGTGATTTTAAAAAATAAATTCATAAATGAATGTGTTTTTATTGTGATTTCACATTAGGTCCGCACTATGAAATTGGAATGGAGTCTTTTTACCAGCCACTGTATCAGTGCAAAGACGATGCCTTCAACATCAAATTTTCTACAGTCCGACATGCTGCCCCATTTTTAATCCATGGTAAGACTGACTATTGAGAATATATAAAGCTACCCTATGTAGTAAACGTTTTTGATAGTTCCGTAGTGCAGATATTCCAGGTCAGCCATCAGCAGACCTTGGTGGAGGTGAACAGGGCAACTAGAGAGAGAAGCTCTTCCCCATGCTTTCTGGATGAACTAATGGTGTCTTGGATGATGGGCCTTCTTGGCTTGGCGGTGATAGAGGAGACTCATTGCGTAGATAAAGCTTTACCCCCGCACTAGCTTTGTAGGGCATTTTGCAAACGGCCCTGACCACTGCTTCGACGGCCTTGAAAGCTTTAACGGCCTCTGCCTCGACAGCCTCAACCACTTTGACGGGCCCGGCTACTGCCTCGACCGCTTTTACAACACAGACCACAGCCTCGGCCACTGCTTCGACAGCTGCTTCAATTGCCCGACCACTGCCTCAACGTCACAGACGACTGCCTCGTCGCCCCTGATCACTGCCTCGATGGCCCCCACCACTGCCTCGACAGCCCCGACCACTGCTTCGACCGCTGCCTCGACGGCCCCGACCGCTGCTTCATCATCTCCGACCACTGCCTCTATGGCCCCAACCACTGCCCCGACTGCTGCCTCGACAGCCCCAACCACTGCCTCAACTGCCCCGGCCACTGCCTCGACTGCCCCGACCACTGCCTCGGCTGCCCCGACCACTGCATCCACCGCTGCCTTTACCGCCCCGACAGCTCCCTCGATGGCCCTGACCGCTGCTTTGACAGCCCCAACCACTGCCTCGACATCTGCCTTATGGAAACATGGATGTCAGAGGGGGTTACCGACGCAGCTGTCTCATGATAAACAGATCTTGGTGCAACCAAAGTCATGTACATCCCCTCAAGTCTTTCTGTTCCCCGGACCTGGAGTACCTGATGCTTATGTGCCGTCCATTCTGGCTACCTCGGGAGTTTACGACATCCCAGGCCGCGTCCTCAGAGCATGCGCAGACCAGTTGGCAGGAGTCTTTGCAGACATCTTCAACCTCTCCCTGGCCCAGGCTGTTGTTCCCGCGGTCTTCAAGATGTCCACCATCGTGCCTGTCCCTAAACAACCCAAGGTAACATGCCTGAACGACTATAGACCTGTAGCTCTCACCTCGATTGTCAGCAAATGGTCAAGGACTTTATTTGCTCCGTGTTACCTGCCATGCTGGACCCATGGCAATTTGCATATCGTCAAAACAGATCCACGGACAACGCAATTGCCATGGCCCTCCACACTGCCCTTTCCCACCTGGAGGGAAAGAACTGTTATGTGCGAATGCTGTTTGTGGAATACAGCTCAGCGTTCAACACGATAGTTCCTGCCAAGCTCGACACCAAGCTAAGAGGTCTAGGCGTACCCCATCCACGTGCAGCTGGATACTGGACCTCCTGTCGGACCGCCGCCAGGTGGTGAGGATGGGCAGCACCACCTCAGAGCCACTGACCCTCAACACTGCTTTATACTTTGCCTTTATACTACTACTGCCTTGACTGCCCCGACCACTGCATCCACCGCTACCTTTACCCCCCCGACCGCTGCCTCGACTGCCTCGACTGCCCTGACCACTACCACGATTTGCTCCGGCCTCGACCACTGCTTCGACGTCTCCGACCGCTGCTTCGACATCTCCGACCACTGCCTTTACGGCCCCAACCACTGGCCCGACTGCTGCCTCGACAGCCCCAACCACTGCCTCGACTGCCCCGACCACTGCCACTACCACTGCCACGACCACTGCCCTGTCCACTACATTGACGTCCCTGACCACGGCCTCCACGGTCCCTACCACTGCTTCGACAGCTGCTTCAATTGCCCTGACCACAGTCCCGACAGCCCCGACCACTGCCTCAACAGCCCTGATGGCTTCGATCACTGCTTCGACGTCTCCAACCACTGCCTCTACGGCCCCAACCACTGCCTCTACGGCCCCAACCACTGCCTCGACCACTGCCTTGACGGCCCCGACCGCTGCTTTGACGTCTCCGACCACTGCCTCGACTGCTAGGACAGCCCCCGACCACTGCCTCAACTGCCTCTACGGCCCCAACCACTTTCTTGACTGCTTCGATGGCCCTGACCACTACCTCGACTGCTTCAACAGCCCCAACCTCTGCTTCAATAGTCCCAACCTCTGCCTCGACGATTTTGACAGCCCCGACAACTGCTTTGACTACTTCAAGTTCTTTAACAACCCCAAGCTCTGTGTCAAAGTGGATAAGGACTTGGCTTGGGAGCCGCAAGGTCGTCGGTTCAAGACCCGGAAACACCAGGTTACTGCCTAAGTGCCCTTGAGCAAGGCACCCCCTACACTGCTCCCCGGGCGCTGTACTAATGGCTGCCCACTGCTCCTAACACTAGGATGGGTCCCAAGGGGTTCCAAGCTCTGCGTCAACAGTCCCAACCTTTGCTTCAACAGCCTCAACCACTGCCTTGAATATTTCGACAGCCCCCACAACTGGTTTGACAGCCCCAACCACTGCTTTGACGACCCGGACCACTGTCTTGACTACTTCAACAGCTCTAACCTCTGCTTCGACTGCTTCAACGCTCCAGACCACTGCTTCAACTGCTTCGACCCAAGCCACTATCTTGATGGCTTCAACGACTGCCCCCACCGCTGCCTCGACGGCGCCGACCACAGACTGCTTCGATGACCCCGACGACCCGACCACTGTCTTGATGGCTTCCAACACCCTGTCCACTGCCTCGACTGCTTCGACAGCCCCGACCACTGCCTTGACTGCTTTCACAGCCCCAACCTCTGCCTCAACAGTCCCAACCTCTGTGTCAACAGCCCCGACCACTGCCTCGACTGCTTCAACGGCCCTGACCACTGCCTCGACTGCTTTAACATCCTTAACCTCTGCTTATACAGCCTCAACCACTGCCTCGACTGCTTCAACGGCCCTGACCACTGCCTCGACTGCTTTAACATCCTTAACCTCTGCTTATACAGCCTCAACCACTGCCTCGACTGCTTCAACGGCCCTGACCACTGCCTCGACTGCTTTAACATCCTTAACCTCTGCTATTTTGAAGGCCCCCACAACTGCTTCAAAGGCCCTGACATCTGCCTTGACTGCCTTGAGGGCCCCGACCACTGCCTCAACAGCCTCAACTTCAACAGTCCCATGGGGACCAAAAAGTCCCCATTGCCCTCAGGGACTAAGGAATCCCTCTAAAGAAACGGTTCAAAAATATACTGGGTCCGGATTTGTATCGCTATTTTTCCCTAAATGTTCTTAAATATCATAATTGATATTCCAAGTTTAATGCAAGTATGTTTGTAACTTTGTGAAATATTACAACATGATTTATGTTTTTTTTTGTCCTATCCCAAGGTTCTTTTATGTCTTATCCCAAGTGAAGGAGTTCAAGTATCTCGGGGTCTTGTTCTCGAGTGAGGGGAGGATGGAGCGTGAGATTGACAGGAGAATAAGTGCAGCGGGAGCGGTATTGGGTGCACTTTGGCGCACCGTTGTAACCAAAAGAGAGCTGAGCCAGAAGGCAAAGCTCTCGATCTACCGATCAGTCTTCGTTCCTACCCTTACCTATGGCCATGAACAATGGGTAATGACCGAAAGGACGAGATCGCGAATACAAGCGGCCAAAATGAGTTTCCTCAGGAGGGTGGCTGGTATCTCCCTGAGGGATAGGGTGAGAAGCTCAGTCACTCGTGAGAGACTCGGAGTAGAGCCTCTGCTCCTTCGCGTAGAAAGGAGCCAGTTGAGGTGGTTCGGGCATCTAGTAAGGATGCTTCCTGGTCGCCTCCCGAGGGAGGTTTTCCAGGCACATCCAACTGGGAAGAGACCACGGGGCAGACCAAGGTACAGGTGGGGTGATTACATCTCCACACTGGCCTGGGAACGCCTCGGGATCCCCAATCAGAGCTAGTCGATGTTGCCAGGGAGAGGGAAGTTTGGAGTCCCCTGCTGGAGCTGCTACCTCCACGACCCGATTACGGATAAGCGGGAGAAGATGGATGGATTTATGTTTTGTCCTTATCTCCCAATGCTAAAAATAAATAATAACAATTCATGGATCCTGGTTTTGATCCGGATCTGCACCAATATAAATACTGTAACAAATATAAGCAATTGTTATTTGGCCTAAAGGAATCTAACCACCAAGTTTTGTCATTCTGTATTTGGGGTGAAAACGGAACCTCCGCCCCATCTTCGGTGGCGGAGGTAAATATCCTGTCAAGTCAGTTGTGACTACATAGACAGCCTATTAGGGTCTGTGTCTTTCCCTTGTTGCACTATAGACACACCCATTGCCTCAATGGCACTCGATGGTCCAATCTCACCGCAGAACTGCCTGACAGACATAAAATACTGTCCCGGAACCGCCTGAAACCTTGGTGTTCCTTTCGGGCCATCAGCATTTTTCCTTTTAACGTAGGCTTTGGTGCATCATGTCAACCCATGTCATCTTTAACATTGAACGTTGTTAACATACCACAACATCCTAAAACAAGTCATGTTGGTATACTAAGTAGGCATTGTGATTTAACAATCTTGCCCTTTATTTGAATTACACAAACATGAAAACATGCACAGGAGCCTATAGACAAGTAGGCCATCTAGTGTCTGATCAGTGCAGAAAAAAAAACTTTCAACCTAAAGATAAATAGAATAATGATCCAATACGACGTTAGAATAATGACAAAAAAATATGATTAATACATTGCTAAACGTGGTTTAGTTTGGTTGATGCTGTGCCCAAATCTATGTTTACTGATTAAATTGGATGCATTGAATTAGATTCAATACATTCAAGATGTATTAAAGTCAAAAAAGCACCTAGCACACAGACAATTTAATTTACTTTGATTGGCTGAAATGAGTGCCAGTTATCAATTGCTGTAGTTTGTACAATTTTGAATCCCACCAAAGTGAGTGAATTGGAGAGATGAATTGCAATACCCTGGGCTAAGACTCTCCTGTGAGAGATCAAATATTGTTCTGCTAATACAGAACAATCACTAAAGATAGCCACAGCATCCAAGGAAATGAGGGTATAAAATGCCTTGAATCCAAAAAGTCCTGCACTTTCAAAATCTATAAATGCTATAAATGTGAGAATGTTAGTGGTAATTTAATTATTTTAAAGTTGTATTACTGTCATGTATGTAATCAGTATGGGGCAGTCTACAATATAATCCTATGGACATTTATGCATTTAAACTTAAAAATAATGTAGGAAAAAAAATAGTTTTCTTTTTTTCCATGTTCAGAAGTTATTGAGTTCAGCCAGGGTCTGGTCCAGGGTCGAATGTAATTCCATATTCTCAGTCTTGGCCAACACCAGCATGTCTGGAGAGGGAAAACCAAAGGTTAAGCACTTTGAGAGCATCCATTCTGTCCCAACAAGACTGTTGTCTTTGGACTTCCAGCAGATCGAACGATTGGTGACAATTCAAGGTTATAGCTGAACATTCTTTGTTTGATTTAGCTCTCTGTTTACATCTGACATTTAATTAAATCCTTTAATCAATTGTCTGATTGACTTTATTCTCAAAATGTCTACTTTAATCCATAAATACTTTTCCGTAAGATTTAGAAAATAATCATTTTATTAACTGCCTTTTCATATTTTATTTCTTAATGTGTGCTGCTGGCACAGTTAAATGACTCTCAGTGAAATTTAACACATTGCAGTTCTTGCAATATATTTGAATTGTAACTGAAGACAAAACCAGACAGAAATATCCATTAGACTTTCTATTACTATACTGCTTCACTCACATTGGGACCCACTTACATTGTGAGTCATTGTGACTGACGTGACTGATCAAAAGGTCAATTACTTTAGAGTATTTACTGTGTTTATGTCGGAAGTTGGGCCGGTCTACACCGCACAGGACTCATACCATCTCCTGGGCAGGTCTACACCACTAGACGCACAGGACTCATACCATCTCCTGGGCAGGTCTACACCACTAGACGCACAGGACTCATACCGTCTCCTGGGCAGGTCTACACCGCTAGACGCACAGGACTCATACCGTCTCCTGGGCAGGTCTACACCGCTAGACGCACAGGACTCATACCGTCTCCTGGGCAGGTCTACACCGCTAGACGCACAGGACTCATACCGTCTCCTGGGCAGGTCTACACCACTAGACGCACAGGACTCATACCGTCTCCTGGGCAGGTCTACACCGCTAGACGCACAGGACTCATACCGTCTCCTGGGCAGGTCTACACCGCTAGACGCACAGGACTCATACCGTCTCCTGGGCAGGTCTACACCGCTAGACGCACAGGACTCATACCGTCTCCTGGGCAGGTCTACACCACTAGACGCACAGGACTCATACCGTCTCCTGGGCAGGTCTACACCACTAGACGCACAGGACTCATACCGTCTCCTGGGCAGGTCTACACCACTAGACGCACAGGACTCATTCCGTCTCCTGGGCAGGTCTACACCACTAGACGCACAGGACTCATACCGTCTCCTGGGCAGGTCTACACCGCTAGACGCACAGGACTCATACCGTCTCCTGGGCAGGTCTACACCGCTAGACGCACAGGACTCATACCGTCTCCTGGGCAGGTCTACACCGCTAGACGCACAGGACTCATACCGTCTCCTGGGCAGGTCTACACCGCTAGACGCACAGGACTCAGACCGTCTCCTGGGCAGGTCTACACCACTAGACGCACAGGACTCAGACCGTCTCCTGGGCAGGTCTACACCGCTAGACGCACAGGACTCATACCGTCTCCTGGGCAGGTCTACACCGCTAGACGCACAGGACTCATACCGTCTCCTGGGCAGGTCTACACCACTAGACGCACAGGACTCATACCGTCTCCTGGGCAGGTCTACACCACTAGACGCACAGGACTCATACCGTCTCCTGGGCAGGTCTACACCACTAGACGCACAGGACTCATACCGTCTCCTGGGCAGGTATACACCACTAGACGCACAGGACTCATTCCATCTCCTGGGCAGGTCTACACCACTAGACGCACAGGACTCAGACCGTCTCCTGGGCAGGTCTACACCACTAGACGCACAGGACTCAGACCGTCTCCTGGGCAGGTCTACACCACTAGACGCACAGGACTCATACCGTCTCCTGGGCAGGTCTATACCGCTAGACACACAGGACTCATACCATCTCCTGGGCAGGTCTACACCACTAGACACACAGGACTCATACCGTCTCCTGGGCAGGTCTACACCACTAGACGCACAGGACTCATACCGTCTCCTGGGCAGGTCTACACCACTAGACGCACAGGACTCATACCGTCTCCTGGGCAGGTCTACACCACTAGACGCACAGGACTCATACCGTCTCCTGGGCAGGTCTACACCACTAGACGCACAGGACTCATACCGTCACCTGGGCAGGTCTACACCACTAGACGCACAGGACTCATACCGTCTCCTGGGCAGGTCTACACCACTAGACGCACAGGACTCATACCGTCTCCTGGGCAGGTATACACCGCTAGACGCACAGGACTCATACCGTCTCCTGGGCAGGTCTAAACCACTAGACACACAGGACTCAGACGTCTCCTGGGCAGGTCTACACCACTAGACGCACAGGACTCATACCATCTCCTGGGCAGGTCTACACCACTAGACACACAGGACTCATACGGTCTCCTGGGCAGGTCTACACCACTAGACGCAGAGGACTCATACCGTCTCCTGGGCAGGTCTACACCGCTAGACACACAGGACTTATACCGTCTCCTGGGCAGGTCTACACCCCTAGACACACAGGACTCATACCATCTCCTGGGCAGGTCTACACCACTAGACGCACAGGACTCATACCGTCTCCTGGGCAGGTCTACACCACTAGACACACAGGACTCATACAGTCTCCTGGGCAGGTCTACACCACTAGACACACAGGACTCAGACCGTCTCCTGGGCAGGTCTACACCACTAGACACACAGGACTCATACCGTCTCCTGGGCAGGTCTACACCACTAGACCCACAGGACTCATACCGTCTCCTGGGCAGGTCTACACCACTAGACGCACAGGACTCATACCGTCTCCTGGGCAGGTCTACACCACTAGACGCACAGGACTCATACCGTCTCCTGGGCAGGTCTACACCACTAGACGCACAGGACTCATACCGTCTCCTGGGCAGGTCTACACCACTAGACGCACAGGACTCATACCGTCTCCTGGGCAGGTCTACACCACTAGACGCACAGGACTCATACCGTCTCCTGGGCAGGTCTACACTAGGGCTGTCAATTTCCTCTATTATCCCATTCGAATTTCATTCATTATTATTTTTTTAAATTCGAATTATATTCGAATATTTAATGGTCAATTTTGACTTATTAATATGTACTATTTATCTATCTACACACACTGTAAAAACGGGCTTATGAATTGCCACTGCCACTATGACATCGTAGTTGACTTGTTTTACATTATGTCCACTAGAGGGCATTTCAGTATTACTAATAAACATGTAATTACCAGGTGATAGCTGTCTTGCTAAGTAAATAAGGATAAAGCTTAGACACAAAATGAATAAAGTTGTCAACTTTAATGAACATTGTCAACAGTTCTCTTCTCGTATGAAACAGAATAACAGTAAGTGCGCTGTTTAAGTGCGCTAACGGTAGAATTAGGCTATAGGCAAGGCCAGGCAATATAGTAACCAACTAGAACTAAACATAAACAAGATTTGGTCTAAAGGTTGTTCGCCAAAAAAACAAGCCGATCAACGTTCTCTGGATCGAGTGCAGAGCGTTTTTTATTAACTATAATCCCCGCCGTGGAGAAAACCCTTTCTGCTCTAACCGAGCTGCCTGGGATGCTCAAGTACCGTCGTGCCAGCTGGGCAATGTGGGAGTACTTAGACCCTGATGCTTTCCACCACGACAATGGATCGCTGTCGGTGGGTAGCGGCGTCTCACTCTCATAGATAAGCATCTCTTGTTGCAACACATTGCCAATGTCCACGGTAGGCCTACCCGATGCGTCTGTGGACTCTGCGCCTTGGTAAACATTCCCAAAAAGATCGCCCATAGCACCGAGAGCTGTTTTCTCCTGTGTCCCCTTCGCCATGGCTGCTACCTCCCCGTCTTCCTCATAGCCTCCTTGGCAGGAGTGGTGATCTCCGTCTCCGCACCGCTGGCCGCCATTTTTAGATTGTGCATTAAGAGTGACAAGCGATTTGTTAGGCCTATCACACCTTCGCTAAAGATAGTCAACAATTTAAAAAAATATATATATATTTTTTTATTTAAAAAACCCATTCGAATTCTAATTTTTACATTCGATTAGTATTCATTTTTTACAAATTCGAATACCGAAATTCGTTCCAACAGCCCTAGTCTACACCGATCGCTAGTTGGGATTTTCCATTTTGTTTCATGCATTCTTAGTTATCTGGCTATAACATTATGGTCATATTAGCGGCAGTATAGCTCAGGAGGTAGAGCGGTCGCCTCACAACCGGAAGGTTGCTGGTTTGATCCCCCGGCTCCTCCTAGCAAAAACTCTTGAGGTGTCCTTGAGCAAGACCCCCTAACCCCTTGTATCCTGACGTGCCGGCTGTCTCCTTGATAGCTGACTCAGCCGTCAATGGTTGTGTGAATGTGAGGCATGACTTTGGATAGGCATGACTTTGGCTTTGGATAAAAGCGCTATATAAAATAATCTATTACCATTATATTGGGAAAATGTGAATTAACGTTAGGCTAACACTTCAGTGACTACCCCGCACCCCATCCTTCTCGACCACTGCCCAAGCCTATTTGTTTTGCATCTTTCAAACTGTTTCAGTAGGAAGAGACTGACTGAAATCAGGGGATCCCTACACCTGTAGCTGTGCACTTAAATGCTCTGAATTGTTAGATTCATTAGATCTGAAACATAAGATTCATACAAATAAAAGTATTAATAGATTGGTATGCTTGTTTTTATTGTGCCCCAATTCCATCAAACCACTTGACCCCAACCAAACCTACAGATAAAGCTATATTGTTGCCAAGACCTTAATTTGCTACCAAGTAATGTAATAATATTTTTCGATTCATATGTTAGGTTTCATAAATCAAGACTCCTTATGCTGTTTGAACTTCCCATCTTATGACCAGCCATCATGACCTGGCCACTCCCCCACAGGTCACCAGCATCTTATGACCAGCCATCATGACCTGGCCACTCCTCCACAGGTCACCAGCATCTTATGACCAGCCATCATGACCTGGCCACTCCCCCACAGGTCACCAGTATCTTATGACCAGCCATCGTGACCTGGCCACTCCCCCACAGGTCACCAGCATCTTATGACCAGCCATCGTGACCTGGCCACTCCTCCACAGGTCACCAGCATCTTATGACCAGCCATCATGACCTGGCCACTCCCCCACAGGTCACCAGCATCTTATGACCAGCCATCATGACCTGGCCACTCCTCCACAGGTCACCAGCATCTTATGACCAGCCATCGTGACCTGGCCACTCCCCCACAGGTCACCAGTATGTATATGTTAATACATCAAGTGGGTAATAACCTTATTATCGTACTCTTCCTAACCATCTCATTAAGCAAGTCAATATTTAGTAATGGGGTTTAAAACACTTCAACAGAGGGACAATAATTCAAGGAAAGACTGCAGTATTCAGTATTTATAGAGTATTCAGAAAAAAACTTCAGGCCAGTGAACAATGAGATGAGGCTCAGAAAACCTCCAAGTACTTGTGTTCAACTTCCGTATAACGGAGGCTAAGGGTTTAGAAGGAGCGTGTCGGGGACTGAACAGTAAAGGACATGAGATAGAAGACAAAGACCATGAGTGTTAAAGGAAGAGAAAATGAAACAGAGGAAAGAAAATGCAGACGGTGGCGTGGCCGGAAGAGGAGACTTTTGAGAAGAGTCTTGAAACAGCAGCTGGAGAGAGCAGCAGAATCCCCAAGACACTTATCTGAAAATATGACAAATCAAAGCAAAACCTGTTGAGTATTTACTGGGTTTATGGAAAATATGTAATTTAGCATAATGTGTATTTAGGTCACTTTATCACATATTGATGAAATATTATAAATATTAAGTCCATCTATGTATCATGCATATGCAGGAGGTAGATGTTAGTTATCATGTCTTTGATTTGATCCCTTCATGCAATACAGTCAGTCTGCATAAACACAGTCAAGTTGTAAAGTGTAGTACATGCAATCTCTCCGACTTGCCTGAAAAGTGAATTAGGAATTGGTAATAGTTGCCAAATGTCCCCATTTGGCCAATGGGACTAAACTCTCAATTAAAAAGTTAATTGTTTTAAACCATGCCACCACATCGTAGTTAAAAATCTGTATATATATATACAATATATATATAACATTTTAGTGAAATAAGATGAAGGCTTCCTGTGCATCTGAGAGATAAAGGCAGTATTTACATGGAGGTCATGTCATTCAGGGCGTGGTCCAGCTCTTCACTAATAGCCTTGTACTTGAGTTTCTGTGCGTAAAGTTCGTCTGTTGATGCCCACAGACAGACAGAGGAGAAAAGAACAGAGTGAGGGCAGAAAGAAAGACTTGGAGAATAGCACACAGAGGAGAGAAAAAGCAGTAATGAAATGAAGGACTTTTCAGGGACTGAGGAATGAAAAACTTCAAGTTAAAGCTGCACTGTGCATTTTGATTGACATTTTTATTGAGTAAGCAACGTTTTCATGAGCATGACATTTCTTGTCATTTTAGTTACGTTTATCCAATCGTCTTTACTCCACATGAGTCATCAGTAATTATACAGAACAATACATCAGACATGTTGTCATGGAGCCGTCCAGGTTATTATTGGGACGTTGCTAATTGGAAAGGAAACCACACAAGTTTACCTTCTAGATCGTCGATGGTCTTCTCCAGCTTGGCCACGGACCTCTCTGCAAACTCTGCACGGGTTTCAGCCTACAGGGTCAAAGTGCAAACATGTAAATGTCTTTGGTTTATTTATCAGGGACAGACCTACATTGAACACATCATACCATTGTTCTGATTCATGCATTGCATTATATTAGGCTAACTTGCAAAATGCTATCATCATATCATATAAAAATAACACTTTAGTCATTAAACATTAATAGACATTACGATCCGTGTTTTTTTAAGCCAATAAACTCACCTCTTTCAGCTTGTCGGTCAGGATTTTGATCTCCTCCTCATATTTGTCCTCTTTTTGAGAGTACTGTGGGAGGGAAGGAAGACGGGTATGACGAGTATGGACCATGGACCATGGACCATGAACCATGAACCATGAACCATGGACCATGAACCATGGACCATGAACCATGGACCATGAACCATGGACCATGGACCATGAACCATGGACCATGGACCATGAACCATGGACCATGGACCATGAACCATGGACCATGAACCATGGACCATGAACCATGGACCATGGACCATGAACCATGAACCATGAACCATGGACCATGAACCATGGACCATCAGAGAGAACCATGGTTCATGGTCCATGGTCCATGGTTCATGGTCCATGGTCCATGGTTCCATGGACCATGGACCATGGACCATGGACCATGAACCATGGACCATCAGAGAGAACCATGGTTCATGGTCCATGGTTCATGGTCCATGGTCCATGGTTCATGGTCCATGGTTCCATGGACCATCAGAGAGAACCAGCATGAGGGACTTACACATGTCATTGGTTGGTCAAGTTATTGATTTATATTGCCTATTCTTTTCATTAATTCTTGAAACTTTGAATTTGATTATGCAGCCATCTCATATTTAACATATATATTGCATGCAATATGAAAATGATAGCTATGAATGTAAGAATTCACTGGTACTTTTTTAAAGGTCTATCAAAAAGGCAACCCTCCTTAACTCACAATATGTACACACCTGTACATAAACATGTGTGGGACATATAACAAACATTCTGTATTGATTAATTAAGAATTCATGATGTGAATGTGTTCACATGTTGTTTCCAGAAGAATCACGATGAGCTCAGCTTTGTATTTCCTCTCAGTGTGTGTGAACAAATCTGAATTAGCTGGGATGCACTTATTCATACTTTAGGGTGGAGCAGTCAAAAACACACATATTAACCTATGTTTCTGATATCTATAGCTACCCTGTCCAGTACCCTATTTATATATATATATTTTCAAAACGTTTTGCAGTTGCTCCAATTCAATTTTATTTTTAAAATGTATATATTTTTAAAGAACAACCTTTATGGACCTTATCATGCTAAAGTACCTTGTTGTGGGCTGCATGTGTCTGAAGGCCGAGTTAGAACGAGACCTGCCTCCCTGCCTCCAAACACCCCCTACAGCACACTGTAGCAGGCTGCCTCCCTGCCTCCAAACACCCCCTATAGCACACTGTAGCAGGCTGCCTCCCTGCCTCCAAACACCCCCTACAGCACACTGTAGCAGCCTGCCTCCCTGCCTCCAAACACCCCCTACAGCACACTGTAGCAGCCTGCCTCCCTGCCTCCAAACACCCCCTACAGCACACTGTAGCAGCCTGCCTCCCTGCCTCCAAACACCCCCTACAGCACACTGTAGCAGGCTGCCTCCCTGCCTCCAAACACCCCCTACAGCACACTGTAGCAGCCTGCCTCCCTGCCTCCAAACACCCCCTACAGCACACTGTAGCAGGCTGCCTCCCTGCCTCCAAACACCCCCTACAGCACACTGTAGCAGGCTGCCTCCCTACCTTCTCGGCCTGGGCCTCCAGAGACTTAAGGTTATTTGTGACGTTTTTCAGTTCCTCCTCCAGCTCAGCACATTTACTGGAGCATAGGGTGGAGGTGGAGGTGGAGGTGGAGGTGGTGGTGGTGGTGGTGGTAGAGGGGGGTGGTGTTTGCCATTTGAGGGACAGAGGAAGAGACAGCAGCAGACAGCCAGGTGGAGCCACAGGGTGGAGCCACAGGGTGGAGCCACAGGGTGGAGCCACAGGGTGGAGCCACAGGGTGGAGCCACAGGGTGGAGCCAAAGGGGGGAGAAACCAGAAGGAGAGAAAGAGAGTCAGCAGGGTGGGGGGGGGGGGGGGGGCATGAGCTGGAGAGAGAAATTGGTTGAAAGCAAGAGGCTGGGGTAACAGTGGGAACATTGAAGTTTGAATGGGAAAATACATGAGAGAGAGAGAGAGAGAGAGAGAGAGAGAGAGAGAGAGAGAGAGAGAGAGAGAGAGAGAGAGAGAGAGAGAGAGAGAGAGAGAGAGAGAGAGAGAGAGAGAGAGAGAGAGAGAGAGCATGTAGCTGCTGCCTAGCTTGCCTAAATTGGAATCATCCTAAGAATCCTAATCTAATACATCAGAAGCCTTTGTATCCACTCATCATTGTATGGAATCAGTTAACCACAACTTTAAAACATATTGGATCTCACATTTGGTTTAAAATGTACAGCCAGTTAAGGATTTCAAACAGGATCAATACCCATCCTACTAATATACTATTCTTGAGACGGTCCTAACATAGTTAAAGGGCCACGATAGACTGGACTACATCTTTATGAATATTATTCATGCTATTATTTCTATACTATTGTGAAAAGGCTTGCGGTAATGACTTTGGGACAACTTGCCCAAAACATATTCTAGTTGTTTTCAAGGAAGCCACAATTAGTCCATTTGCAATTGTGTTATAATGTGGTCAAACTCCGATACGCTGGACATTTTTCCAGAGTGTCATGAGTTGATATTATTTTAATAAGCTCAGGGCGGGTCGCTTTGTTCTAGACCAATCACCTGAAAGATCCGGAACAACCACTGAGTGGCAGCACAGCAAAGCCTGTCACCAACCATGGATACTTGAAAATAAAGATGGACTTGGATGCTATTTCTTTGCAATGGAAGAGAAACTAGATCCTATTCCAGCTTTAGTTGTCACGGTGTACACAGCCAGGAAGTGAAAGCTGGAGAAAGATCTGACCATTCAGGGTAGAGTAGAGTGACGCTTATAGAATATTAGAATAAAACCATCAGAATTGTCCTGTGACGGCGACATCACTTAACATGCCGCCAATCAACACAAAGAAAATATTGTTGCTAAATGCTAAATGCCAGCCCACAATCCTCGTGTTCCAGCGCACATTGTGGCGATGGAAGGCCACCATGTTTGGCCGTTTCTCTGCAGCCTAATCTCAGGTCCAGCGTGTTAGGATGCTTAAGCTGCCATGGTGACTGGCAGTCCAAACAAAGACATCAATGAATCTACCTGGTCCTCAGAGACATGGAGGGTCTTCAGTGATTGGTCAAAGCCCCTCAGCTCATCCTCCAGTGCCCTAGCTTTGCTGTTAGCAGGGAATGGAGAGGGGGGCAGTCACAGACCCCGGGCCGTGCGGGAATGAAGATGACACGGGGGGGGGAGCGGGGGTTGAGAAGCAACAGCCATGTGTCCAAACACCAAAGGAAGCCCACAGACATGCAGGACAACAGGTAGGTTGGTTAGAATGCAACTGTTGATATGAAAATGAAAATGAAAACTATTGATAGGCTTTTTTATAATACAGAATTATTTTTTTAGAAGGCTATTATTTACAAATTTCGATTTTATTAATATTTACCCAGTAACATTATGTGAATATGGATGGGATCACCAAATTGGCAAATAACTTGATATTGCTTCTTGGTTGGTTGGACCTGGAAGTTTGTATTTAACTTAATAAAAGTAGAACATAACTGACCAACAATAACGATAAGAGGATTGCTGACTACAGTAAATTATCAAAGGTTAAATATCCTCTTTTTAATGGAGTAAGTAATGGATGAAAATGAAAAAAAGATGAGTGAACTATCCAAAAGTGTTAAGCAAGCACGATAACTCAGACTTAATAGAACCCATGTACCACTGCCCCTCCCTGCCCCTCCCTGCCCCTCCCTGCCCCTCCCTGCCCCCTGGGCAGCATGGGGCAGTGGTGGATACTTACGCCTCGGCCAGCTCCGCCCTCTCGTCGGTGCGCTCCAGTTCTCCCTCTACGATGACTAGCTTGCGAGCCACCTGCGCGAATACCATAGCGTTAGCTTCTCATTAGCGTTTGTTATACAAGTGTAAGGTAAGTATGCAGCGAGCCGGGGGTCGTGAGTTCGAACCCAGTGTGGGACGCTCACTGTTACACAAGCACTCCAAATACTAGGGCCAATAATGCACTAGAACCATAGGCTTTGTCCATGTACACCAGCCTTTCTCAAACTGTTTAAGATGTCTGGCTCTTTCAACATAATCAGAGTTCAGGCGGGAGCTCACTTCTTCGTATTTGCGATCTGCCTCTTCAGCGATGTGCTTTGCTTCCTTCAGCTGGATCTCCTGCAACTCCATCTTCTCCTCATCCTTGAGGGCCCGATTCTCAATGACTTTCATCCCCCTAGAAACAGACAGATGATACTCTAGTACTACTACTAGTAGTATAATAATACTGTACTGGCTTTTGTGGTACTTTTTGTCACCCAACGTGTAACCTTGAACAGGTCTGGACCAGGTGATCTGCTCAAAGGGGGACTCTTTCACTATGTAGATTTATATTTAATCAATGGAACTGAGACCAGAAGTCTCCACATATTTACTAATAGATCATTTGAATGTACAGTACATGGTGAGACTAAACAGAATGGGCCAGCTGGCATCAATACAAAAACCAAAGCCCTATGTTCCACAAGTGGTTCAGAGACCAGTCAGAGGAACACCTGCTAAACACCAGGGTCTGAGCCCCTTTGTGTGCCGAAGTCAGTACGCTTTAATTGACAAACTACTGGAAAAAAAGTATTTAGGCTTCACAAAATACCCACAATCCCACTCAAAAAAAGTATTGTTTTGAGTTAGAGCAATTTATAATTTGATTATTTAAATGTGTATATTTAATAAATAAATATATATATACAAATATTATGATTGTTATATGTCTATATTTGTATACTTGAAATACTCTGAATGACCTTTGAGGTCAATGGGAAGATGAACTGACCTTTCGCTCTCATCTGCAGCTTTCTCTGCTTCCTCCAGCTTCTGCAGGGCGGTGGCCAGCCTCTCCTGGGCCCGGTCCAGCTCCTCCTCCACCAGCTGGATGCGCCGGTTCAGGGAGGCGACCTCCGCCTCAGCCTTTAATAAAACAATCAATCAAATCAATCAAAAATCGAATAAAAGACACACACACCTTTGTGCATATTCCTCTCACAATACAAACTGATCACAAGACAGGTATTGGCACTTTCTTCATTGATCATTTGTCGGGGTTATAAATAGATTGAGACCGTAACTGGGATTAAGGGACATGCAAATCAAATGTACTGCAAAAAGTAGATGACATCTTATACACCATTGAATGCCAACTCAGGGTCAAATAAACTGAAACATGATGAAGAAAAAAGTAAACTAAAAGTAAACATTTGAGCACATATGAAGCAAAAGATGGTGGATTTGGAGCCTGTGGGTGGATAGCCTACAGCCTCTATATATATATTACTGCCAGATACTACTGGACTTTGAATTAGTTTAATTCGTTTTTTTACATTGATATTTTAGTTGATGTGGACAATGGTGACATGTACACCACAGTAACATGGATGTAGCCCGCCTAGTACATCTAGTACAACTACTTCTAGAACCTAGTCGTTTGTTTACCGTTGCCTTAGCAGCGGCCGAAAACCCACCGACTACGACTAACAAGTTTGACTTCGGTTAGAACGAATTTGAACTATTTCCCTTAAGTCGAAGCGCTTTTAAAGGAAGGAAAGCGATTATAAAACACATCTCTGGACCCTTCGTATTCTTCGTATTCTTCTTCTTCTTCTTCTTCTTCTCTTCTTCTTCTTCTTCTTCTTCTCTTCTTCTTCTTCTTCTTCTTCTTCTTCTTCTTCTTCTTCTTCTTCTTCTTCTTCTCAGAGACAAGGTAGACAGGCAGTATAACACCTAACTAACGGGGATGGTGTAGTTAACTGGGATTTAGGTAGTTAACTGGGATGGTTTAATGGGACGATGGTAGTTCACTGATGGCCCTGAGGTCTACCTGTGATGGGATGGTGCTATAGTCCACTGGTGTTCGGTAGGTGACTAGGATGGCGGTAGTTGACTAGGATGGCGGTAGTTGACTAGGATGGCGGTAGGTGACTAGGATGGCGGTAGTTGACTAGGATGGCGGTAGTTGACTAGGATGGCGGTAGGTGACTAGGATGGCGGTAGGTGACTAGGATGGCGGTAGGTGACTAGGATGGCGGTAGTTGACGGTGGGCCTACCTGTCCTCTGGAGGACGTCTCTTCGTCCACTTGTCTCTGGAGAACCTCTGCTCGTTCCCCTGCGTCGTCCGCCTGCTGTTGTAAAACTCGGATCTTTCGTTTCACGGCGTCGACGCTGTGGCTCCCTGACATGATGTTTATTACTATGATATTAACACCTTGGTCCACTCGGAGTGACGTCACTGTAGCCGGACGAGCAGCAGAGCGTCTTCGTCGCGTTGCTATGGTTTCCCACCACAACAAACATGAAGCACACTTGGAACACAAAACTCCGCGGATCAAACTGACGCTTGTGGTCCTTGGGGTCCGGAGTGGAACAATGAAGGATGACGGCAGCAGGTGGCGGAAGGAAAAAAGAAAGAAAAAAGTAACAACGTCGCGTATAATTGTGTTGTCTGGTGGTGGAGGTTTTTGGTTTATTTTTATTTTGGCCCAAAGTCGACGACTCGGAACAAACCAACAAACCAATAAAAACAAACCTGTTCGCTTGTTCGACCTATTTCCTACAGGCTGACCCAGGATCAGCAGAAGTCCTGTCCACGGCCAGAGTAGACCTATGAGTAGACCTATGAGTAGACCTATGAGTAGGTCTAGGCCTATGTAGTAGGTCTAGAGTCTAGAGTCTACTGCATAGGCCTAGACCTACTGCATAGGTCTACTGCATATGTCTAGACTCTAGACCTTTGCAGTAGGTCTAGGCCTATGCAGTAGACTCTAGACTCTAGACCTTTGCAGTAGGTCTAGGCCTATGCAGTAGACTCTAGACTCTAGACCTTTGCAGTAGGTCTAGGCCTATGCAGTAGACTCTAGACTCTAGACCTTTGCAGTAGGTCTAGGCCTATGTAGTAGGTCTAGAGTCTAGAGTCTACTGCATAGGCCTAGACCTACTGCATAGGTCTACTGCATATGTCTAGACTCTAGACCTTTGCAGTAGGTCTAGGCCTATGCAGTAGACTCTAGACTCTAGACCTTTGCAGTAGGTCTAGGCCTATGCAGTAGACTCTAGACTCTAGACCTTTGCAGTAGGTCTAGGCCTATGCAGTAGACTCTAGACTCTAGACCTTTGCAGTAGGTCTAGGCCTATGTAGTAGGTCTAGAGTCTAGAGTCTACTGCATAGGCCTAGACCTACTGCATAGGTCTACTGCATATGTCTAGACTCTAGACCTTTGCAGTAGGTCTAGGCCTATGCAGTAGACTCTAGACTCTAGACCTTTGCAGTAGGTCTAGGCCTATGCTAAACACATTAGGCTACTAAACAGTATATGAAGGACAAGACAAGACACTACACTACAACACTACAATACAAAACAATTGTAAAACGTTCTGTAATAGTTGGTTCATAATGTATACATGTGTGTGTGTGTGTGTGTGTGTGTGTGTGTGTGTGTGTGTGTGTGTGTGTGTGTGTGTGTGTGTGTGTGTGTGTGTGTGTGTGTGTGTGTGTGTGTGTGTGTGTGTGTGTGTGTGTGTGTGTGAGCATGTTAATAGGTTAAATGAAGGGTAGGTAGGCGTCAATGTAATGATAGGCTACCTTGCAAAATGTTTTCCTCACTTCTTGAAAACATTTCTCATACTATCTTTGCCATGATGATCTGCACTATCAATGTCTATGTATTCATATTGTCACTACATATGAAGTTAATGCCTATGTACTACTTTAATATTTCAAATCGACATAATGCAATATTGGTTTTGGCTTTAGATCAGTAAACAATAGCATGTTTGTTAAGTATAGACTTTTAAAAAGCTTTCAGCTGACTAATGGGACCTCTCTAGATTAATTCGTCATTGTCCGAAGAACAGCGGCCTGCCTGTTTGATCATATGTCTACTTGGTCTCTCAATAGGCCCACGGTAGCCTGTAGAAAAGAGTCCTTCCTCTACTTTAAATGTATAAATAAATTAAAAGTACATTTACATCAAAGGTAGACTAATAAGGATATTTTGGGGGGATACGTTTTAATGACCCTTGTATGTTATGTTGTATGTTATTCTAAAGTCCACGTTGTTGCTAAATGTTGATGTCAACTAATGCAATGGCCACTACTGGTGTAAGCTAGGCCTACTTATTACTACTAGCGGACTTATAGAAGACATGGCGTACTATTTACTGTTTCATACCATTTAATAATTACTTGTGTCAGCCTCTGTGTGTAGAATTTCTGGTTAACATAGTAAACATTTTTCCATTCTAGATCTATAATTCGTTGACAGAGAGAATGAATGAAACTTACAATCATAGCCTTTATCAGGCTTACAATAACGGCAGCATATCGAGCCTGTCACTCGACCTGAGTGTAGTTGTATTTGATTCATTGACTCATCCTCCTGTAAATAAACTTACACTTACTTCGTCGAAGCGGGACAAGCGCTGCATCGTCTGTTCACCTGTCGGCCACTTGGTGGCGCCAGAGCGCCGTTAAGAGTAAGCCATGCACGTTCCAAAAAGCAAATGAGGACAACTCTAACTCGGCCTGTAGGCTCATCATACATGACGTATTCGTCTTTGGTAATATAAAAACAACAACAGGGAGATCAATATTATATTAAAAAGTCTACTTAATGTGAGTCTTTAAGTAGGCAGAGGCGTCTGAGTGACTTTGATCGGGAATGAACAGTAGTGAATACTACATAATAAGGTCAATACAATAGGCCTATCCTTAATTTATTCAGTCGGCCTTATATTTAAAAATTACATTTCAATTTGACCAACACTGTTTGTATGCGTTGGGTAACAATGCATACGATGATGTACGTTCTTAACGGAATTACTACACACCGCTAATTAAAATACAAAAGTGTGACTCGAAGCAGACAAAAGCCTCACAAGCGATCTCCGAGGGGACTTTGTCCCCATACATGGACCTGGTCCCTGGTGAAGATAAGTGTCACGGCCAGAATGGCTGACATCACTACCAGAATAAGCCCTGAATCCGCCAACAGCTGCTTGGGTACATGGAGAGAATGAGAGGTCTGGAAGAGGGGGGGGGCATTGTCTTCTCTCTCGCTCTCGCTCTCGCTCTCTCTCTCTCTCTCTCTCTCTCTCTCGCTCTCGCTCTCGCTCTCTCTCTCTCTCTCTCTCTCGCTCTCGCTCTCTCTCTCTCTCTCTCTCTCTCTCTCTCTCTCTCTCTCTCTCTCTCGCTCTCTCTCTCTCTCTCTCTCTCTCTCTCTCTCTCTCTCTCTCTCTCTCTCTCTCTCTCTCCTCGCTCTCTCTCTCTCTCGCTCTCTTGCTCTCTCTCTCTCTCTCGCTCTCTCGCTCTCTCTCTCTCTCTCTCTCGCTCTCTCTCTCTCTCTCGCTCTCTCTCTCTCGCTCTCTCGCTCTCTCGCTCTCTTGCTCTCTCCCGCTGTACGATGACTGACCTGGATGCTCCCTGTGGAGCGTGACCCTGGTGTGTGTCTGACCTGGATGCTCCCTGTGGAGCGTGACCCTGGTATGTGTCTGACCTGGATGCTCCCTGTGGAGCGTGACCCTGGTATGTGTCTGACCTGGATGCTCCCTGTGGAGCGTGACCCTGGTATGTGTCTGACCTGGATGCTCCCTGTGGAGCGTGACCCTGGTATGTGTCTGACCTGGATGCTCCCTGTGGAGCGTGACCCTGGTATGTGTCTGACCTGGATGCTCCCTGTGGAGCGTGACCCTGGTATGTGTCTGACCTGGATGCTCCCTGTGGAGCGTGACCCTGGTATGTGTCTGACCTGGATGCTCCCTGTGGAGCGTGACCCTGGTATGTGTCTGACCTGGATGCTCCCTGTGGAGCGAACACTGACATGAAGGTGGAATTGGGTGAAAGGTGTATTCATCATGTTTGCAGACACCCTGCAGCACCTCGGACCCCTGGGGTTACGGCCCTGGTTGAAGACCACTGGTCTCGGGAGACAGGAGTCGAGTTCCTGCTCTTGTTTGTTTGTTTGATGATTTAAATGTGGGCGCTTCCGGGGGGCGACTCACGTCAGCTGCCTTCTTGTCGGCCACCTCCAGCTTCTCCTGGGCGTCCTTCAAGGCCTCAGAGTACTTATCCAGCTCGTCCTCAGTCCCCTTCAGCTTCTTCTGCATCTGAATCAGCTCATCTTCGTGCTTTAGAAGGGCGTGAGGAGAGCGTCACAGTGGACAGTTATACATTGTATAAGTAACATTCATGATTATTGATAATGAATGATTCTTTATTCATACAGACACATCTATATATATAATCTTATATTTTTGCAACAACGTCCTCTTCATTCAATCTTTCACGTTATTTTGCTCAAACCAAATTCCCTGTCATACTTTCCATTGGTTAATTGTCTGGGGCCTGGTGTGCTATGAATAGACCTGGTCCTTGTCTTTGTCCCTTCATGTGTGCCCATATCAATATCTTTTTGATCTATCGTCTCTCCATTTATATCCCTTCCCTTCAAACCCCCCCAGATTGCTTCTCCATCATTCTATCCTCAGCCATTAGCCAGGGTCGGCTCTGGTGTCATAAATAGCGGATAGGGTTTCTAGCAGCTAGCACTGTGACATAGACAGAATGTCTTCTTGTTGCACGGCCCACACACCACCCAGTCGGGGACACAGTTGCTGCAGAGCGATGACAGCATCAACCTATTCTTGAACACACTCCATCCACGCTATTGGAAGAATCCAAAGTCCCCTCATGAAAATGTGTTATTGTGTTGAATGCCTACTGTTTTTAAATCTTAAGAGTCTCAGTGGAAATCGATTTATTCTTCAACCTTTAACCCTTTTTCCCCTTAAAGTAATTCATCCATTTAAAAAGACACAATTTAGTCAAAATGTTCCTTCAATGGCTGCTGAAGCAACACACATTCCCCTAACATAATGTAGCACGATGACACTGGTGCTAGGAGGTAGGTCAGATCCTTCTGGATGGAACCAGGACATATCGTCCTACCTGTTTGCTTCTGTCCTCCGCTGCTTTCTTGTCTGTCTCCGCCTGCTCCGCCTGGTCCAGTGCGTTCTCCTTGTCCAATTTCAGCATAAGCATTTTCTTTTTGATGGCCTCCATGTTGATGGCGGATGTGGGACCTTTGGGGGTGAGATGAAGGGTTAGGGTTAAACAGGCTGGGTTATGAAGGATGGATCAAGGGAGTTAGGGCTTGGTGGAGCACTAGATCTTTGGAGCAGCAGGGGGAGAAATGAGGGGAATGGAGAAGATGGAGAAGAGTCTTTATATCACAGCCGCCCCATCTCACTGTGTCTGTGACTCCGCCCAGGGCCTCTGTTGACCACAAGAAAACTCTCGCCCCGAATCAAACACAGCCCCTTAATCCTGTAACTCTAACCTAACCCGCCCTACACCCCCCCCACGCCCTGCTGCTGGCCGGCCACTACCCAAACCCTAACCCCAGCTCAAACCCATGAGACTCACACAACACATCATTAGATATATCTGACTTAGACTTTTACCCTTCTGACATTTTGACAAAGATAAGACACCTTATTGTGCATCTTTTGAACGGTGAGCATAGGGGTTTGGGTAAAAATAGTTGACAGCAGAGAACAGACTCGCAGGCAGTGACAAAAGGTACTATAAAACAATCCTCTGCCTATCTATTTCTGTCCAACAGCGCATAGAGGACTCAAATTACACCTGGCCAAAATGATATTGTCCCCCCCATGAGAGGCAAAGGGCACTACATCAACTGTACTCTGACCCAATTAAAGAAACGATCGGCAATTTTTAGATCAAGCTTTCTCGAAGCAAGCTTCATGGCAGATGGCTTTACAGTTAGAGCCAGAGAGGTACTGTACACCACAGCACTAAGAGTGATACGCAGCACTAAGAGTGATACACAACACTAAGAGTGATACGCAGTACTAAGAGTGATATGCAGCACTAAGAGTGATACACAACACTAAGAGTGATACGCAGCACTAAGAGTGATACACAACATTAAGAGTGATACACAACACTAAGAGTGATATGCAGCACTAAGAGTGATATGCAGCACTAAGAGTGATACACAACACTAAGAGTGATACACAACACTAAGAGTGATACACAACACTAAGAGTGATACACAACACTAAGAGTGATACGCAACACTAAGAGTGATACACAACATTAAGAGTGATACACAACACTAAGAGTGATACGCAACACTAAGAGTGATACACAACACTAAGAGTGATACACAACACTAAGAGTGATACACAACACTAAGAGTGATACACAGCACTAAGAGTGATACGCAGTACTAAGAGTGATACACAACACTAAGAGTGATACACAACACTAAGAGTGATACACAACACTAAGAGTGATACGCAACACTAAGAGTGATACACAACACTAAGAGTGATATGCAGCACTAAGAGTGATACACAACATTAAGAGTGATACACAACACTAAGAGTGATACGCAACACTAAGAGTGATACACAACATTAAGAGTGATACACAACACTAAGAGTGATACGCAACACTAAGAGTGATACACAACACTAAGAGTGATACGCAACACTAAGAGTGATACGCAACACTAAGAGTGATACACAACACTAAGAGTGATACACAACACTAAGAGTGATACACAGCACTAAGAGTGATACGCAGTACTAAGAGTGATACACAACACTAAGAGTGATACGCAACACTAAGAGTGATACACAACACTAAGAGTGATACACAACACTAAGAGTGATACACAGCACTAAGAGTGATACACAGCACTAAGAGTGATACACAACACTAAGAGTGATACACAACACTAAGAGTGATACGCAGTACTAAGAGTGATACACAACACTAAGAGTGATACACAACACTAAGAGTGATACGCAGCACTAAGAGTGATACACAACACTAAGAGTGATACGCAGCACTAAGAGTGATACACAACACTAAGAGTGATACACAACACTAAGAGTGATACACAACATTAAGAGTGATACACAACACTAAGAGTGATATGCAGCACTAAGAGTGATACGCAGCACTAAGAGTGATACACAACACTAAGAGTGATACACAGCACTAAGAGTGATACGCAGCACTAAGAGTGATACGCAGCACTAAGAGTGATATACAACAGACCACGGGATAGTTGTTTAAAATGCATTATTGTTACGAGGCCCAGCGTAGTTTCCTGCAGACTGTTTTATATTAATTCTCTAATAATTCTCTATTATATTAAATGGCAAAGGTACCAGTTTACTCCACATAATCACAAAACACTTAATATACTGACGATTTAATATACATATGTATGTCTCATATATAGATATATAGATATAAAATGTATTTGTTTATATAAAAATAAATAATATAGTATAGAAGCAGTGCAGTGATGGGTCCCACAACAGGAGGGTAAGACCACTGGGTTGTTCAAATCAAAGTACTTGGACATCGAGTTGATTGGGGTTTGATTTTGACGACCGGCGGGTCAAACTTACTCAAACAGTTGAATAATAATGACTTCCCCGATTGATACCGTACAGCACAGTGCAACTCTATACCACAATCACTGCATAAAGTGGTTGGACCACAGTCGAAAGGTCATCAGTTACTATGTGCTTATAAATAATTTGGATTGGACGTGTTGCCAGGGGCTTCAGTAGGGCCGGACGTTTATGTTTGTGATCTCACAAGTGAAGTAGACTTGTGATTATTGAATTGTTTCCCGAATGTGCCGTCTAACAATATGACCTGTAAGGTGCGCTTGAACCTGTGTGCATTGGACATGGAAGTACAAAAGGTGGAATATGTCCCCCGTCAATGTGTGAGTGGCCGTCATCCCTCTTGTCGGGAAGAGCGATCGATCCCATCTATGTGGACATCCAGGCTTCGTACAACACCATCCAACAGATCCTGGCTCAGCCAGAGTTCAGCAGGGTCCAAACCTCCTCACCCTTCGGATTCATTCCAATAAGCGATTTCAACGTGTGCTTTGATTGCCCCCACCCCCCCCCCCCCCCCCCCGACCACGAGCAAAGAGCAATGCGTCCCTGAGACTGTAACCCTACCCTATCCAAGCCTGTCACCTGGCCCCCGTCAGACGCTGCCTGTTACTGAAGCTAACCTAGTGATGGACCGAGGCTTTAGCAGCACCTAGGGCCCCCCTATAGAGGGGAGGTGCAGATGGCAGCTATGTCTCCCTGCTAAGCCCCCCGCCGGGATATTTATAGACACCACTTGGCTGACATTGTCCTGAGGATTAGAATCAGGGAGAGGGGTCAATGCCCGCTGCTCTTCTGTTGTCTCTTGTGTGTGTATGAATTCCAGTTTTGAGGTCTTCCCCAAAATAGTAACGTGACCTCTGACACATATATATATACAGTATAAACAGTATAGATATATATATATACAGTATAAACAGTATAGATATATATATACAGTATAAACAGTATAGATATATACAGTATAAATATATATATATACTGTTTATACTGTATATATATATATAGGTATATATATATACACAGTATAAACAGTATTTATACTGTGTATATATATATATACCAACCAATCAGGGCATCTCTTCCCTTATTGGGTTTTTAGAATTCATCGTGTTCCCAATCACAGGATAGTGAGGTGCAATCTTCTCAAATCTCACTAAACTACAGCTTCTAGATCAGACCTATTGATAATAGGGCAGTTATAGCGCAGTTATAGCAAAACAGCTTTTCTGATATCAATAGTTGCTATTGTGTGAGTTCAATCAGATAGCCCTCCTCATAGCGACCGACGACTACGTTTATACTGAGTGTCAGCTACATAATCAGCCATGACGTGATGACTGCACACGATTTTGGGGAATTCAGAAACTTTAACACTTGACCCCTCTGAACTCAAGAACTACAGACCGGTATCCCTTTTTGCCCCTGATTTCAAGGCTGGTCACTCGACAGAAACTGCACCTCTGGCAGTGACGGAGTCGCTCCATGTTGCTAGAGCAAATTCGCTCTCCTCGGTCCTGATACTCCTGGACCTGTCTGCAGCATTCGACACTGTGAACCACCAGATTCTCCTCTCCACCCTTGAGGGGATGGTGTCTCGGGCTCTGCTCTCTCCTTGTTTGCATCCTACCTGACGGGTCGCTCCTACCAGGTGGCACTGAGAGGGTCTGTGTCAGAACCACACCGACTGACTACTGGGGTTCCACAAGGATCGGTCCTGGGTCCTCTTCTCTTCTCCCTCTACACAACGTCCCTTGGTTCTGTTATCCACTCCCATGACTTATCCTACCACTGCTATGCTGACGACTGCCCAACTGCCCAACTGGTCTTGTCGTTTCCCCCCTTGGACACGCAAGTGAAACACGCATTGCCGTGTGCTTAGCAGACATCTCATGTGGATGTCGATGCACCACCTAAAGCTCAACCTGGACAAGACTGCGCTAGTGTTCTTCCCGGCAAAGGGCTGTCCGCACCGAGACCTGGCTGTCACCGTTGATGATGCTGTGGTGACACCTACTCGGACCGCAAGGAATCTGGGTGGGACCCTGGATGACCAACTGTTGTTCTCGGCAAACATCGCATCGGTGATACGCTCCTGCAGATTCCTCCTCTACAACATCAGGAGGATTCGGCCTTTTCTCACTGAAAGGCTGCCAGGTGCTCATCCAGGTGCTCATCCAGGTGCTCATCCAGGCTCTTGTCATCTCCCTTCTGGACTACTGACACTCCCTACTTGCTGGCGCCCCGGCGTCTGCCATCAGAACCCTGGAGCTCATTCAGAAAGCTGCAGCTCGTCTGGTTTTCAACGACCCAAGTTCTCCCACACATCTTTATTTCTTCGGTCACTGGCTAACTGTAGCTGCTCCATCCAGTTCAAGACCTTGGTGCTAGCCTACAAGGCAGTAAAAGGAACTGCTCCATCCTATCTCCAGGCAATGGTCAAGCCCTACATCCCAACCCGTCCACTTCGCTGTGCTTCTTCGGGCCGTCTGCTCCCCCCTCGCTTAGGGGCCCGTGTGGCCGATCTAAACGGTCACGGCTCTTCTCTGTTCTGGCCCCTAGTGGTGTCAGGACTGTTCTGGCCCCTAGTGGTGTCAGGACTGTTCTGGCCCCTAGTGGTGTCAGGACTGTTCAAGATTCAAGATTCAAGATTCAAGAAACTTTATTTATCCCGAGGGAAATGAATGTGCAACAGTTGACACAGGGGGAATAAATGCACACACAAATATACTAATACCTAAGCTAAAAACTAAATAACAACAACTAACTCAACAAAACTAGTATAAACAAAATATAACTAAAATAACTCTAAATGAAATCTAAATGTATTGATAGATGAATAGATAAATTGCACAATTTACAGTATTATTACAGTAATACGTAGGTATATACAATACACAACAATACGTATAGTGCAAATTGGCAGTAATAATATATTAATAAATAACTCAGATGAATACTGAAAAAGTGTGAAAATGTGAAAAGTGAAAAGTGAAATTGAATTTACAGTGCAAAATTACAGTGAAAGGATTTACAGTGCGTTGACCAAAAATTAATAATAATAACAGTGCGTTGGCCTCAGGTCACTGAGTCTCCACTGTCCCTCTCACGACCCGAGGTAGATGAATTAAAGAGACGAATTATAGAGACTGATGGCCACAGGAAGAAAGGACTTCCTGTGGCGTTCTGTGGTGCACCTGGGTGGAATGAGTCTGTTGCTGAAGGTGCTTCTATATGTGGTCAGCACCTGATGGAGAGGGTGAGAGTTGTTGTCAAGGATACTACGCAGCTTGCGCAGCATCCTTCTCTCAGACACCACCAACAAGGAGTCCAGCTGGACCCCCAGGACAGCGCCAGCCTTCCTGACAATCCTGCTGATCTTGTTGGCGTCTGCTGACCTCAACCTGCTTCCCCAGCACACGACACCGGAGAAGATGGCACTGGCTACCACCGACTGGTAGAACATCTTCAGCATCTTTTTGCTAACGTTGAAGGACCGGAGCCTCCGCAGGAAGTAGAGACGGCTCTGGCCCTTCTTGTACACAGCCTCAGAGTTCTTGGCCCAGACCAGTTTGTTGTCCAGATGAACGCCCAGGTATTTATATTCCTGAACAACTTCAGCGGACACACCCTTGATGGAAATGGGTGTGGGGGTAGATTTCCTCCTGCGGAAGTCCACCACCATCTCCTTCGTCTTGTCTGTGTTGAGCTGCATGTGGTTCAGCTCACACCACTCAACGAAGGAGTCCACGACGCCCCTGTACTCCTCATCGTTTCCCTCGCTGACACAACCAACAACTGCAGAGTCGTCCGAGAACTTCTGCAGATGGCAGGACACAGAGTTGTACTGGAAGTCTGAGGTGTAAAGGGTGAACAGGAATGGGGAAAGAACCGTTCCCTGTGGAGCACCAGTGCTGCTGACCACAGTGTCAGACACACAGTCCTGCAGTCTGACAAACTGTGGACGACCCGTCAAATAGTCAGTAATCCAGGACACCAGGGAAGAGTCCACCTTCATCGCCGTCAGCTTACTCCCCAGCAGGGCAGGCCGGATGGTGTTGAACGCACTGGAGAAGTCGAAAAACATGATTCTCACAGTGCTCCCGGGTCTGTCCAAGTGGGCGTAGGCACGATGAAGCAGGAAGATGATGGCGTCCTCCACTCCCAGTTTCGGCTGGTAGGCAAACTGAAGAGGGTCCAGCGATGATCTGACCAGGGGCCGAAGAAGCGACAGGACCAGCCTCTCAAAGGCCACGTGGGACGTCAGCGCCACCGGTCTGTAGTCGTTTGAGGTGCTGGGACGTGCCTTCTTCGGAACCGGCACCAGGCAGGATGTCTTCCACAGCACAGGGACCCTCTCCAGTCTCATGCTCAGGTTGAAGATGTACTGCAGGACTCCACTCAGCTGGGCAGCACATGTTTTGAGGACCCTCGGGCTGACGCCGTCAGGACCAGCAGCCTTGCCTGGATGGAGCCTGCACAGCACTTTCCTCACCTGTGAAGGTCTGTGTGCCGTGTGTGGGGGCAGGAAGAGTCTCTGTTGTGTTGATGGGGGAGGGGTGAGGTAGTGGTGGTGGGGGAGAGAGAACAGGTATGTTGACGCTGGAGAGGGACGGTGGGGGAGGGGGGACAGCAGGGCTGGGGGGCTGGAGGGGAATGGTTGTAGAGAGGCTGGGGGAGGGGGGGTAGACCGGAGCCCACTCATTGAATCTATTGAAAAACAAATTCAACTCGTTGGCCCGATCAGGACCCCCCCCTATTGTCTGGCTACCAGGTTGTTTGTAGCCAGTGATGCTCCTCATGCCACTCCACACATCCTTCAGGTTGTTCTGCTGAAGTTTGTGCTCCAGCTTCCTCCTGTAGTTGTCTTTGCCCTGCTGGATCCTCTCTTTCAGCTCCCTCTGAACCCGCCTCATCTGCTCCCTATCCCCGTCTCTGAAGGCCCTCTTCTTCTCATTGAGCAGGACCTTGATGTCTCGGGTGACCCATGGCTTGTTGTTGGGGAAACAGCGTACAGTCTCTGTGGGAACAACACTGTCCACACAGAAGTTGTACCCTGTTATACCTTCCGTGAGATCATCAAGGTCCTCTCTATGCAAATCACAGAGGAAATCCCAGTCTGTTGACTCAAAGCAGCCCCGCAAGTCCTCATCGGCCTCCTGTGACCATCTCCTCACAGTCCTTGTGGTCACAGATAGCCGCTGTACTAGAGGCCTATACAGGGGCTGAAGGTGGATGAGGTTGTGGTCTGACCTTCCAAGAGGAGGAAGGGCGGTGGCGCTGTATGCCTCCTTAACATTGGCATACAGCAGGTCCAGTGTCTTGTTTTCCCTGGTGGGACAGTCCACAAACTGCTTGAAGGTGGGCAGTGTTGCAGCCAGAGTCACGTGGTTGAAGTCCCCAGATATCGCGATGAATGCTTCAGGGTGCTGTGTCTGAAGTCTCGCGACGACGGAGTGGGTGACGTCACACGCGAGCGCCGCGTTTGCCGACGGTGGAATGTAAACAACAACAAGAAGCACATGGGAGAACTCTCGCGGCAGATAGTATGGCAGAGCCACTGCCCATCTGGCCCCTAGTGGTGTCAGGACTGTCCTGGCCCCTAGTGGTGTCAGGACTGTCCTGGCCCCTAGTGGTGTCAGGACTGTCCTGGCCCCTAGTGGTGTCAGGACTGTCCTGGCCCCTAGTGGTGTCAGGACTGTCCTGGCCCCTAGTGGTGTCAGGACTGTCCTGGCCCCTAGTGGTGTCAGGACTGTCCTGGCCCCTAGTGGTGTCAGGACTGTCCTAGCCCCTAGTGGTGTCAGGACTGTCCTGGCCCCTAGTGGTGTCAGGACTGCAGAGTCACTGCCCATCTTCCACCGCAGGCTGAAAACCCATCTCTTCAGGAAACACTACCTTCCTCCTAGCGCATCCTCTTATCACTTTTTACTAGCGTACTAGCTTCTTACTAAGTAGACTAAGTAGATTGTAAGGTAGATATTGTTCTATTGTTTGCCAACTTATTGTACTTTTCCCTTACTGTACTTTTACCTGAACGTATTGTCCTTCTACCTGAGCCCTGGTTCAGTTATTGGAGACTTGTTAGAAATGAAATGCACTTTTGACTTCTGGTGACGAGATGTTCTCTTACCTTCCTTTGTTAAACACACTACTGTAAGACGCTTTGGATAAAAGCGTCTGCTAAATGATGTAATGATGTAAGGTGATGTAATGTAATCAGCAAACATACACATCAAACACACAACGATAGATACTTGGAATTTAACAAAATTGTACTCTTTATTTTGCATCAGTGAATCACATTTTTTTAATTATTTAGTCAACATTCACATTATTGCAAATATACCAAAATATAGCATGAAATGCTATTTTGGTGGAGTATCACTTCTGAATGTCAAGTGTTGTTGTACCAAACACAACTGATAGAATATCAAATATCAAATGTAATATAGAACACAACTGTGAAAACGTGATTACCGGTATGTCATTAATTAGTCAAAATATAGTATAGTTATAGTATAGTTATATATACTTATAGACAGTACATACATTTCTTTGCTGTATCAACAACATCTGTATGAAAATCTATTTGGAAACTATGAATGGTATAGTATTGTTTGTGTGTGTGTGTGTGTGTGTGTGTGTGTGTGTGTGTGTGTGTGTGTGTGTGTGTGTGTGTGTGTGTGTGTGTGTGTGTGTGTGTGTGTGTGTGTGTGCATGGAATGGCTCATTTGTATTGCAGTATGTTTTATATTGAACAGTGCATGCCTGGTTGAGGGACTGTAGTCCTGTCTGATCAACATTTAACTACCAATAATGAGCTTGTTTACATGTGGTCAGTGACAGAAGCCTATCCTATTGATTAAAACACTACATCCAAATATACATGTTGTGCATGTGGCATTCAATTACAGGTTCCCCACAACTCAACTAAACAAAACCAAACCTTCTTTAACTAATATGATAAATTCATCATTTGTATTAAAGCTGTTGTAGGTAAGAATTGCTCCCTCCCTCTGTTGGCTCTGATTGGTCAGAAAGGAGACGGGAGCTGACTCAAATCTAAATTGGCTCATACAGACGCAGGCACAATGAACTTGAAACAAATACTCTCAAATTAGAACGAATTACGCTCAAATTATAGGTCTTAAATCTATCACACAGATCCTTTTAATGTCAATGAGTTTATACATCCAAAATAACATGCAATGTCATGCAAAACCCTTACATGACTACAAATGTAAAAAATATACTGTAATTGTTATGTTTTTTAGTTTTGAGCCCTCATTACCATTAGCATACTTGACACTGACAATTATCAGGTATGTTGTTTACAGTTAACGATTGATGTTAATACCGCCAATGCTTCTCATATACCAATTTGATGATTTCAACGGTGACTGTTGAGAGAGACTATTGGTTTCCATTGTGGGTAAACTGGGGTCCTAACATCACATTTAGAGGACGTAACACTCAAATGTCACGTCCTAAATCAAAGACTTTCTTATAAGAATAATGAACTCTAAAAGTACAAACCATCCATTATTATAAACCGTGACATCACAGCACTGCATCTCCAGAGATGAGAGACAGCAATCAAATCTTGATTGCTAAATGTTTTAAATATTTTCTTTTTTTTCATATTTTAGAACATTTTATTCCTTTAGGATGAAACACAACTTAAGTTAAAGTTAATTTATGTTGTTCATGTTAGCTAATAGTTACTATGATTTAAATCCAAAGCCATACAGAATATTTTGTTTACAAAATACGTTTTGCATATGAAAAAATGTCCCTTTCCATCCAACCGTTTCGTGGAGGAGATCTAGCCCTCCAGCCTCTCCAGCCTCTCCAGCCTCTCCAGTCCTCCCATTCTGACTCAGGAGTCCAGATATGACGGGACGTTACATCGGAAATGCACACAAATACGCAATAATACACAACCTAGAAAATGTGTGTCAAGAAATAACTCATAAAGTCGAGGGCCTCGTCAATGGCGTCTGTTTCTGACCCATTTTTGAGTCCATTGTGCGGATGGCAGGGATTCAAACAGGTGCTTTCAGGTGCTTTCAGGTGGTTTCAGGTGCTTTCAGGTGCTTTCAGGTGCTTTCAGGTGCTTTCAGGTGCTTTCAGGTGCGTTCTGGAAGCTTAACAGACGGACACTTTGGCACGGCGAGGCTCAGCCTCGGCCTCTTCTGGAATATCCTGGAGATCTGGAGACATTGGCTCATTGTTTCATGTGTGGGAGTTCATTGATGCAATGTGATGTTGTAATGTGTGCTCAAAGGTGTGTAGTTGTGTTTGTGGAGCATTAAGTATGTCAAAAAGTATATTTCAAGACAGATCATGCTGTGATTTGATTGGTGGTTCTCATGCATTCAGATCTACAGCAACGGCCAGCAGTCACATGGATAACAACCCTGAGACTCAATGAAACACGACCAAAACACAAGGGAGGCTGAGCAAAGCCAGCTGAGAGCAGCTGCAAGTGGGACCCAAAGTGGTGCCACTACCATGAAAATCCATAATATTATTATTATAATTATAATTATTATTATTATTATTATGAAGTACATGGTTGTATATGTGCAGGCTGAAAACCCAGGAAGCACGACCTTGAACCTTCCTCTTGGCCCTGGAGTCTTGTTTTCTCTATTGTTTGCTCTTGTTTGCTTGTAAGTCTACTTAAAGTCCTTTTTACCTGAGCTCTGGTTCTGCTCTTGGAGGCTTGTGAGGAAATGCACTTATGACTTCTGGTGACTCGTAGTTCTCTTGCCTACCTCATGCCTTCTTGCCTACTTATTGTAAGTTGCTCAGGACAAAAGCGACTAAAGCACTAAATGACTGTAATAAGTAAATAATGCGTGAGTGTGAACCAAAGCACCGTGTGGTGCACACTGACCCCGGGGGCTTTCCGAGCGGCCCGACGACCTCCTCTCGTCGTCCTCCGAGACTCCGTCCTCGTCCGCGTCGCTGCAGTCCTGCGGCTCCTCCGATTGGCCCCGCGGGGGGTGGCCGGCTTCTGGGTAATCCGTCCTAGAGTCTGCGTGTCTGCCTCGCTGGGAGGGAGTCTAATTCAGTCAACGTGGAAGAAGAAAAATTACATCATTCATGTCCCACATGTTCCCAAACTATCGATAGCTGACTCCCCTCCTCCGTCTAAGATGGAGGAGGGGATTGTTTGTTTGTTTATCTGTTTGCAAGATGTCTCAAAAGGTTATGTACGGAATTAGACACAACTTGGTGGTTAGATTACTTATGGAACAAGGAACAGTTGGTTACATTTTTCCTGGATCCAAATCCAAATCCGGATTCAGGAATTTTAGCATTGGCAGATAGGGCAAAGGGCGGAGGTACTGAGGTACCTCAATCTGGTGGACTGAATCCTCTTGATTGGTCGCATACATGTACACACACAGTGACATTTAACCCATCCTAGTATTAGGAGCAGTGGGCAGCTATTGTATATACAGCACCCGGGGAGCGTGTAGGGGTGTAGGGGTGTGTTGCCTTGCTTAAGGGCTCCTCGCCAGTGCCCAGGTGTTTCAGGTACTTGAACCGGCGACCTTCCGGTTCCCAAGCCAAGTCCCAACAGACTGAGGGGGCAGTAGCTAGTAACTGTGGCGTTTCTGTGGCTAGTTACTGTGGCGTTTGAAAAGTCAATGCGACTAGGTTCAAAAAATGACATTGATCGGTATGAATCCATTACCGGATCAAGGAAACAGGAAGGACTGTCACATCCCTCATACCTGCTGGCCGGCTCTGGACCCCGGGGCCTCCTGGGGAGGAGGAGCCGCCATGTCGCGCACCTGCCTCTCCAGCTGGGCCCGGGCCTTCTCGCTGTCCCTCAGCCTGCCTTCTGTCCCACGCAGCCTCACTAGCTCGTCCTGCAGGAGGCTGTGCTGCCTCTGGAGCAGGGCCAGCTCCCCGATGGCCGAGCCCACGGCGCCGCTCTCTCCCGTGTTGGCGTCCCGGGATAGAGAGCGCCACAGGCGGCCCGCGCTGGGCGCCGCAGGACCCTCCTGCCACAGACAGAGCTCCAGGATGGAGTCCTGCTTGATGACCGCCCCCTAGTGTACGGGGAGGGGTTAAAAATAAACAGTATGAAGGAAAGTTTGTTATTGTGTATTCTGCCCTGAATTACATCTTCATAGGTGCATTCCAGAGTTTGAAGTACTGTTTGAGTACTGTTTGAGTACTGTTTGAGTACTGTGGTGTACTTTATTGTGTCAAATCTAGGCAGACAACGTATTGTTCTTTTACACAAGCTCTGGTTCTGCTCTTGGAGGCTTGTGAGTAAGGAAATACACTTCTGACTTCTGGTGACTTGTAGTTCTCTTGCCTACCTACTGTATGTTAAATTAAATTATTGTATTCTTATTATATTATGTATTATATTATTGTCTCTTTGGACAGAAATGTGTCTGCTAAATGACTGTGTAATGTAATGTAATACCCTAGTAATTGTAGTGATTGTAATTAGTAATCGTAATCAGTAATTCTCATTAGTAATTGTTTTTTCCCAAATAGCCAAGAGAGCGAACCTGAAGGGCGTGGAGATGAGCACTAAGGTTCATGAGCCGGTGGCAGATGTCCTGGAAGACAGAAATACAGACAGTTATTAACCCCAGATCATTTAATGGACGCCTGTCTTGATCAATCAAACATATAAACCTTGTAATAATTTTACCTCACTCCGCGGTTTGTCTCGGTTTTGCTTGTGATCCTTCAAAAGAAAAAAAAATCAAATAAATGTATTAATATAGCTGCAACCAAAATGATTTGAACCTAATCAGAAAGTCAATGCTAGGTGTAAAATGCTAAACATGAATACAATGTATTAGATTGAGGTCTAAAAGTATACATTCATATACATCTAAATGATTCACCTGTCGACTCCTAAAATTAGTGAAAATAAACAGTTTTAATGTCATAAAACGTAACCATAGGAATTCAAAGGACTTCTTAAAGTACACTGAACAGCGTCCTGTCTGACCTTCACGGTGGAGGAGTCGTGGTCTCCGTTGGCCAACATCTCCTGATCTGAGCACGGGAAAAGACCTCAGTCACTTTGGGAATGAGCACCGTTAATGACACTCTGATTCATGTGTGTGTGTGTGTGTGTGTGTGTGTGTGTGTGTGTGTGGCCGATGAAAATCAAAAGCAGCGGTAACGTACTGAGGACGAGGGCTCCCATGTGATAGTGACGACAGTCGCTCACGTAGGACAGCGGGATCTCCAGGCTGACGCCCAGCAGCTGCTCGCTCAGCCGGTCCACTAAGAGAGACGGGGCCACATGAAGCCACAGGGTTAGCAGACGTGTGGCGGAGAGCCGTGAAGAGCCGTGAAGAGCCGTGAAGAGCCGTGAAGACGCGTCCTACGTCAGAGCCCCCCCACTGTGACACAGAGGGTCACCCAAAGTCCTCGTACCTTCGGAGATGGCGTCCAGGAGGAGCTTCTCGGCTCGCGGGGCCTGTGCAGTGTTGGCCCTGAACAGGTTACGGGTGTTGAGCGGCAGAGGGACCTCGCAGCACCCTGTCACCTCGGCCAGGTCCCAGAAGAGGGTCACTCTCTCCTGGAGCAGCTCCAGGACCTCCCGGTCCTTCTGCTGGATGTCCGCTGAAAGGTTATCAATAAAATACTTGATGGATAGGAGCAAGAGAATATGGACTCTATATATATATATATATATATATATATATATATATATATATTAGCTAATCCTGCCATCTAATGGCCATTTGTCACATAACAAATTAGTTGCTAGAAATCTTGGTTGATCTATTTTAAAAGCCATTTAAAAGCAACATTGATTACAACCATTGGGTCTGGTGATAGCTCAACTGGCTTTTGATCCCTAAATCAAAGAACATTTCTATATTTTTAATATCTATTGATCGATTGTGATCGCTGACCTTTGAGTCTTCTGAGAAGTGCCTTGTCCTCGGTCTCGATGAGTGGAAACTCTTCTCGTGAAGGGCAGCTGTGGATAGAATGAAAACCTTATTACAACAACATAACGCAATCCACAAACACATGAATTAAAGCTCTTGCCTGTCAATCATAGGTGTGTCAATCACAGGTGTGTCAATCACAGGTGTGTGAAAGGCAACGCTTTTTAACGGGGGAGAAATAAAGGAAGGCAGGGAGCAGAGAGGGAGGGGATGTTTTTGGGTTGTTTAGTCCTCTTCTCTCTCTCTCTCTCTCTACCACTGTCTCTCTCTCTCTCTCTCTCTCTCTACCACTGTCTCTCTCTCTCTCTCTCTCTCTCTACCACTGTCTCTCTCTCTCTCTCTCTCTCTCTCTCTCTCTCTCTCTCTACCACTGTCTCTCTCTCTCTCTCTCTCTCTCTCTCTCTCTCTCTCTCTCTCTCTCTCTCTCTCTCTCTCTCTCTCTCTCTCTCTCTCTCTCTCTCTCTCTCTCTCTCTCTCTCTCTCTCTCTCTTTACCACTGTCTCCCTCAGCCCCTCTAAAGCATCGCAGAGACGGCCGTGTGAGGTCACCCACTTGGTGACCGCATGCTGGATTTGGCGCATCCAGACGTGCTTATTGTCCTTGGAGGCGGCGTGCAGCTCGTACATCTCCGCAGGGGAGGAGTCACTGATGAGGAACATGCCTCGCTCCTGGTTGGCGATGTCCCGTACGATAAGCTTGTGAAGGGAAAGCACCGGAGACTTGTCCTGGAGCAAAGACCACGGGACAGAGAGAGAGAGAGAGGGAGAGAGAGTTTAGCGAGTACAAGTGTGCAATATCATCTATTATCGTTTATATATCGTATCAACTAGACTCTTTTTCTATTGTGTTGAGGACAGGTTGCGTTTGAGTCCTTTCTGGTTGCTATTTAATTCAAAGTGGGTATGAAAAATCAAGGTGTTACCAGACATGGGAAGATGTACCGCTGGTCTTTCTCCTGCAGGAACACCAGGACATCTGCCATCAGTAGGACCTGGACATCTGTGTTCCCACGGCAACCAGCCGTGTCAGACAGACACACGCACACACACCCGCACACACACACACGCACACACACACACACCCACACACACACACCCACACAAACACACAGCATTAGGTTTTCTTTCATCGATGTTTACATATTTTCTGACTCTGTTTTGTGTGTGGATGTACGGGGCCGACCAAGGGTCTTGGGTACCTTTGAGGCGGGATCCCGGGTTCTTCCAGAGCAGGGGGCCCTCGTGTATCAGCCGGCGCCGGAGCAGCTCGCTGGCCCGGAACAGGCCCCCGTCTCGCACCTTGGCCTCGGCCCGCGGGTCCAGCTTGGACTGGATCTCCTGCAGCCTGTGGGTCCTCTCCAGCTCCACCACCTGAGCAGTCGACAGGTGTGGAACCGACTGACTGACTGACTGTCTGTCTGTCTGACTGACTGACTGACTGACAGACTGACTGATTGACTGTCTGTCTGACTGACTGACTGACTGTCTGTCTGTCCGACTGACTGTCTGACTGTCTGTCTGACTGACTGTCTGTCTGTCCGACTGACTGACTGTCTGACTGACTGTCTGACTGACTGATTGACTGTCTGTCTGACTGTCTGTCTGACTGACTGACTGATTGACTGTCTGTCTGATTGATTGACTGTCTGTCTGTCTGACTGACTGATTGACTGTCTGACTGACTGACTGACTGACTGATTGACTGTCTGACTGTCTGACTGACTGACTGACTGACTGACTGACTGATTGACTGTCTGACTGACTGACTGACTGACTGACCATCACGTTGTTTCCTTCTCAGTTCATTTAATTTTCATTTAGAGTTAATATTGATGATAGCGACTAACTGATTTGCTGCATATCCTTAATAATAATGTTGAGATTCATTTTTCCACCTACAGTTCTGCTTTTCGTATTGTGTATATTAGACATATTTTCTTAGTCTGGGATTAATAAGGCAAAGTTCTACCTTATATTATCTATATGTACACATATGTGATTGGATGAATGAGTACATGTGTATATGTGCAACATAGTTAAGGCCATACGTGTAGCGCCAATGAAGTACAGAAATAGATTCAGCCATCCGACGGCATCACAATGTAAGATAAACCTTCATCACATTTGACTGAAAACCATCATGAGTTCCGAGGGAAGAAAGTGTACCTGGTGGTCAATAGAACTGAGCAGTTCCTTGACTGAAGACAGAGCCTGGGCCAGGAGAGGGACTTCCTCACTGTCTGGAGGACACAGAGGACAGGCCTTACATACCGGCTCAGTGCTTCCACAAACTCTAACTCCCTCCAAGTGAGGGTGAAGCTCATTTCTTCCCACTGATTAGTTCATTGCTAACACGAGAGATAGTAAGAAAAAACAGTGTATTTTAAAACTACACTTTATTTATGCAATGCAACATATATCATAGGACGAAAGCCAATGGCTGAAGAGACTGAAGACTTGTTCCATCACAGGATTCTTAGAATGAATGTTAAAGTAAAGTGGATGTGACACTTTAATGAAACACACTTTAGTGACACTTTAATAAAAGTACACTAGAGATGTCAGTCAGAGTCTAACCGTTAGTGTTGTCCAAAATGCGTTGGATGAGGACGGGATATTTGGTTATTCTCTGAGTGACCAGCAGGATACATTCTTGGACGCCATGGCGGCGTAAGAGGTTTCCTCGACTCACCCGCTGAACAACAGACACGAGAGGGTGTGAGAAATAGGGAAAAGCGGAGGTTTGACCAAAGGATTGGCTCACGCATTCTGTAATGTCCTCTCCCTGCTGCTGCCTCACGACTCACCCGTATGAAGCACTGGAACTTCTTGTCTTTCGCTAGCAACTCCTTGTACAGTTTGACAGCCTTTAAGTGTCGACTGCAGAATTCTGCATAGGTCTTCCTCATCTCATCTGCACACTGGCCTGAGAACTGGTGGACAAAGGCACACGCACACACGCACACACACACACACACACACACACACACACACACACACACACACACACACACACACACACACACACACACACACACACACACACACACACACACACACACACACACACACACACACACACACACACACACACACACACACACACAATGAAATGCCGAAAAGTACTTTCTATCTTACAATTAGCAAGTTACCTGCTGCAAAAACCAGCCTCTTTGTTCCTCCCCGTCACAGAGGGGCTGGAGGGTGGGCTTCACCACTGATTGTTTGTTTGTTTGTTTGTTAGCAAGATCCGGATCTGGATCCGGATCCGGATCCGGATCCAGGGGACTTTTTGGTGTAGTGGAGGTATGCGCTCTACTGAGGGCCCTCCGGTTGTGTGTTTGTTTGTCCATCCACCCGGGTGCCGGTGGGTGGATGCTCACCTGCTCCAGCAGCACGTCTCCCAGCTGAAGGATGGTGAAGTTGTAGGTGGAACCGGCCTGCAGGCTGTAGTTGCGACGCAGGATGAGCTGCGCCAGGAAGCGTGAGTGCAGCACCAGCAGCTGGTCCAGGCAGGGGAAGATGACATGCACCGCGCTGGGCTCCAGCTGGAGGTCCTCTAGCATGCCCTGGCGGAACACATGCTCCATGATCCGCAGGGTCCGCATGTGGTGCAGCTCTGTCTGGATGAGCTCTGACCAGCGGAACACAACAAGATTTAGATTGATGAATATCCCCCAACAAAAGGTGTGGGGATATTATGGTCTAACACCGCCGGTCGCCCCTTTGTATGAACGCCATAACTCAAACTAAATGTACAATTACATTCTGATATCTGGGATACCCATTCATGGCCCGAGGAGGGAAAACACTATCGATTTTCAGATTTTATTTAAATCTAACATTTGCCACTAAGGGGGAATTTGAAAACGGGAAAATCACATTTTCAGCTGTGTCTCTGGAACTGATTGTACGATTGACTTCAAGTTCATCTTTATCTAAATAAGATGGGTGTAATGGAGGACTAGGGGCCATTGGGGGACATAACCCTAGCCTTGTTCCAATTATAAATAAAGTATAATACAACACACCAAGAAATAAAGAAAAGGTAAGGAGGAGGAAGTGTTACCGTAGATCACATCCTGCCTCTTGATCACATCTTTGCGGTGCGCCTGCAGGTAGCTGGAGTCCACTGCCATGCTCCAGGAGTCGGCCTCAAAGTCTCGCTCCTCAATGTCCAGCTCCTCCAGCATGGACACGTAGTAAGCCTCTCCTAACAAACATGACATAGCGCCTTAAAACAACGATGGAAACAACACTTTTCCATACAATCGTGCAAAACCAAGGTTTATTATTTATAAGGTTTATTATTCGTAGTTATGTAACTGGAGATCTGGCTGCAGGCACCACGGAGGAAAGGTGAACATTGTTCATTTGAAATGCACTTACCACTTCTCACCTACCCTCATCGTTCAGGTGGCAGAGGCCTTATCACCTACCCTCATCGTTCAGGTGGCAGAGGCCTTATCACCTACCCTCATCGTTCAGGTGGCAGAGGCCTTATCACCTACCCTCATCGTTCAGGGACTCCATAGAGATAGCCCTGGTTCTGAAGTTTAGCGAGTCAGTGGACTGGGACAGGATCCTCCGC
>CM051007.1:30239960-30284960 GCA_027704905.1 Muraenolepis orangiensis | reverse complement strand
TATCAGCCTCAGTTGGGAGGTCACATGACCTCGTCTTAGTGACCTCCCACCGTAGCTCTAGAGGCCACCAGGGGGCAGTAGATCAGGAGGTACAGCGTTTTGTCTGGCAACCCGGAAGGTTGCTAGTTCCCTCCTCCTAGCTTAGTGTGGAGGTGTTCCTGAGCAAGGCACCTAAGCCTAACTGCTCCTGACCAACCTGGCTGTCTCCTTGCATGGCCGACACATGAATGAGTGAATGTGAGGCACAACTTGTAAAGCACTTTGGTTAAAAGCGCTGTATAAATGCAGTCCATTCACCCAACGCAATATCACTAACACAGGCACAGAGACACGGCTTACAATGACAATTGTATTGATATTTTAAGCTGAAAGAGATCATCAGGTTGTTTAGCATCACACTTATAAAAACGAAATACATAAGAACTGCAGGATTATCACAGGCTCTGGTTGGCTTGTGTTCGAGAGTGATGCTGCTATTCTGCCAAAGACAAAGTCATTGCAAAGTGTTGCCATTGGTTACTGATCCAGTGAAATAATGTGTGTGTGTGTGTGTGTGTGTGTGTGTGTGTGTGTGTGTGTGTGTGTGTGTTGTATTCTGCGTGTGCATTCATGTGTGAATCTCGTACGCAGGTTTGCATCCAGTATCTGTTATTGTAACTGTCACTACGGGAGCTGAGACCTGGGAGCTGTCTGTGTCCTGGTGCTCTGAGAGGAGGGACCAGGAGTGACCAGGAGGGACCAGGAGGGACCAGGAGGGACCAGGAGCGACCAGAAGGGACCAGGAGGGACCAGGAGGGACCAGGAGGGACCAGGAGTGACCAGAAGGGACCAGGAGTGACCAGGAGGGACCAGGAGGGACCAGGAGGGACCACCTCACCCCACAGCACACCGCTCGCCTTTTGGTGTGTTTCGCTGTTCCTCAACTTAGAGCTTTGGCATATATATATATATATATATATATACAGTATACATATACATATATGTACATATATGTGCCTGGTGTCCCGAGCCCAACAGACGGTCTGATGAGCCGGCGGTGGACCAGGAGCAGGTAAACCTGGACCAGGAGCAGGTAGAAAACCTCTAGTCCGCAGCAAGGGTCTAAGGCTAAGGTCTATGGAGCTGTAATAAGAGCCTCCTCTAGGAGCTAAGGGCTAAGAGTTCACATCCCAGTAGGTTATTAAGAGAGGGCCTCGTTGTTGATGCTAAATGGGAACTGAAGGAGCGCTGTGGTGCAGTTACCAGTAGTCACTGGTACACTCCCAGTGGGGCTAACCAGTGGAGCTAACCAGTGGGGCTAACCAGTGGAGCTAACCAGTGGGGTTAACCAGTGGAGTTAACCAGTGGAGTTAACCAGTGGAGCTAACCAGTGGAGTTAACCAGTGGGGTTAACCAGTTAACCAGTGGGGTTAACCAGTGGAGCTAACCAGTGGAGTTAACCAGTTAACCAGTGGGGTTAACCAGTGGAGCTAACCAGTGGGGCTAACCAGTGGAGTTAACCAGTGGGGTTAACCAGTGGGGTTAACCAGTGGAGCTAACCAGTGGGGCTAACCAGTGGAGCTAACCAGTGGGGCTAACCAGTGGAGTTAACCAGTGGGGTTAACCAGTGGAGCTAACCAGTGGGGCTAACCAGTGGAGTTAACCAGTGGGGTTAACCAGTGGAGTTAACCAGTGGGGCTAACCAGTGTGGTTAACCAGTGGGGTTAACCAGTGGAGTTAACCAGTGGAGTTAACCAGTGGGGTTAACCAGTGGGGTTAACCAGTGGAGCTAACCAGTGGGGCTTACCAGTGGAGTTAACCAGTGGGGTTAACCAGTTAACCAGTGGGGTTAACCAGTGGAGCTAACCAGTGGGGTTAACCAGTTAACCAGTGGGGTTAACCAGTGGAGTTAACCAGTGGAGCTAACCAGTGGAGCTAACCAGTGGGGTTAACCAGTTAACCAGTGGAGTTAACCAGTGGAGCTAACCAGTGGGGCTTACCAGTGGAGTTAACCAGTGGGGTTAACCAGTTAACCAGTGGGGTTAACCAGTGGAGCTAACCAGTGGGGTTAACCAGTTAACCAGTGGGGTTAACCAGTTAACCAGTGGGGCTAACCAGTGGAGCTAACCAGTGGGGTTAACCAGTAGGAGTGCCTCCTAAAGGACACTGCCTCCTTAAGGACTCTGCCTCCTTAAGGACTCTGCCTCCTAAAGGTTAGTAGGAGGTTCGCATTACATTACATTAGTCATTTAGCAGACACTTTTGTCCAAAGATACTTACAATAGTGTGTTTCAACAGAGGTAGGTAAGAGAGACCTGCTTGACCTCCTCCGTTGATCAAGTTATCGGCCCCTCCACTGCTCCGACAAGAAGACAAACAGTTGGGAAGAAACAGCCCCGAGTTCTTGTACAAATATAATATTTATTAGCATATTATTTATTTATTTATATTATTTATTTTTTCGATTATATTTAGAAGTATAATGCTTATTTAAGATAATTGTGCCTGCTTTAGGAATTGTTGACGGCAGACTTTCTGGTTAGTCTAAACATAAATAAATGAATACAATTAAATAAAAAAGAAGCAGTTAGTCTGAATGACCGACAGGTGGCAGTATAACCACTGTAACTGACGGACGTCAACAGTCTGTATTGCGGCGTGATATTCACCGTGGCCTTTGAAGTTGCCGTCTAAATCCAGACTCCTTTACAGGTTACTTCATACAAAGGACCCTGCCTCCAAAGGACCCTGCCTCCAAAGGACCCTGCCTCCAAAGGACACTGCCTCCCAAAGGACACTGCCTTCTAAAGGACACTGCCTCCTAAAGGACCCTGCCTCCCAAAGGACCCTGCCTCCTAAAGGACACTGCCTTCTAAAGGACACTGCCTCCTAAAGGACCCTGCCTCCTAAAGGACACTGCCTTCTAAAGGACACTGCCTCCTAAAGGACCCTGCCTCCTAAAGGACACTGCCTCCTAAAGGACCCTGCCTCCTAAAGGACCCAGCCTTGGGGAAGACAGGTGGGGCCACTAATGCCACTAATGTTTTCCCACCACACATCCCACTATTACACCCCCACATTACACCACCCACACCCCCACAGACCAATGCATTATAATAATACACCACCCACACCCCCACAGACCAATGCATTGGTCTGAAAGCAGACACCTCAGTGCGAGAGGATGAGAGCTGGATGAGGAAAGCAGACACCTCAGTGCGAGAGGATGAGAGCTGGATGAGGAAAGCAGACACCTCAGTGCGAGAGGATGAGAGCTGGATGAGGAAAGCAGACACCTCAGTGCGAGAGGATGAGAGCTGGAGGAGGAAAGCAGACACCTCAGTGCGAGAGGATGAGAGCTGGATGAGGAAAGCAGACACCTCAGGGCGGAGTTTCATCCTACTGGAGCTGACCTCCCCGCTCACATCCGTCATCTCATCCTACTGGAGCTGACCTCCCCGCTCACATCCCTCATCTCATCCTACTGGAGCTGACCTCCCCGCTCACATCCCTCATCTCATCCTACTGGAGCTGACCTCCCCGCTCACATCCCTCATCTCATCCAACTGGAGCTGACCTCCCCGCTCACTTCCCTCATCTCATCCTACTGGAGCTGACCTCCCCGCTCACATCCCTCATCTCATCCTACTGGAGCTGACCTCCCCGCTCACATCCCTCATCTCATCCTACTGGAGCTGACCTCCCCGCTCACATCCCTCATCTCATCCTACTGGAGCTGACCTCCCCGCTCACATCCCTCATCTCATCCAACTGGAGCTGACCTCCCCGCTCACATCCCTCATCTCATCCTACTGGAGCTGACCTCCCCGCTCACATCCCTCATCTCATCCAACTGGAGCTGACCTCCCCGCTCACATCCCTCATCTCATCCAACTGGAGCTGACCTCCCCGCTCACATCCCTCATCTCATCCTACTGGAGCTGACCTCCCCGCTCACATCCCTCATCTCATCCAACTGGAGCTGACCTCCCCGCTCACATCCCTCATCTCATCCTACTGGAGCTGACCTCCCCGCTCACATCCCTCATCTCATCCTACTGGAGCTGACCTCCCCGCTCACATCCCTCATCTCATCCAACTGGAGCTGACCTCCCCGCTCACATCCCTCATCTCATCCTACTGGAGCTGACCTCCCCGCTCACATCCCTCATCTCATCCAACTGGAGCTGACCTCCCCGCTCACATCCCTCATCTCATCCAACTGGAGCTGACCTCCCCGCTCACATCCCTCATCTCATCCTACTGGAGCTGACCTCCCCGCTCACATCCCTCATCTCATCCAACTGGAGCTGACCTCCCCGCTCACATCCCTCATCTCATCCTACTGGAGCTGACCTCCCCGCTCACATCCCTCATCTCATCCTACTGGAGCTGACCTCCCCGCTCACATCCCTCATCTCATCCTACTGGAGTTGACCTCCCCGCTCACATCCCTCATCTCATCCTACTGTAGAGCCAACTGAGCGGCTCTTTTCATTTTATTCACCACCTGTCCAACAATATTAGTGGACATGTCATCGATCCTGCGGCAGATTGTGTTGTTCCGTAATGGATCGGTTTTCAGCACGTCTGCTGCTTTCTGCTCCAGCGTAGTTTCAGCCCAAATGATCCCGGCAGGGAGAATCAGATCTTCTGCAATTGAATGTGGTTTTATTGACTTGGCCACAAGTAATGCCCCAGCATAGGAAGCCTCCATTGCTTTGCTCGACACACTTGCCGCTTTCTTTAATGTAGTCTGACATGACTTGAATTCGGACAGTTTTCTTTTGAAAAAGTCCTCTGTTTTACCGACATTCCCGGCGTGTTGGAGCTCTGGTGCCGCTGCAGGTGGGCTGCAGGTGGGCTGCAGGTGGGCTGTGTTTGTAGATGTAGGTGCATTAATAAACAAGGCAAGTCAGGCTGTGTCTCAACGCTGTGTATTCACAGTGAGCAGGTAATCATACCACTGAGTCACGTGAGGCAGGTATATATATATCACAGGCACAATATGTCCACAGGGTGGAGCTGCAAACTAGCCTAAACCACCCTGTTACATCTCCCTTCCTTTTGTTAAGTAACAACAGGATCCTGAACACAGGATCAATACTGCCATTAAACTGTTGACCTTCAATCAGAACATTAATCAAATGATTTCAACAACAAATAGTGCACATAGCAGAGACACTTCAATAATAGCCGGATCAGAACACATCAGCAATAAACTCAGAACAATCAATCACATTTGTTTTACAATCTCTCCACTTCCTTTTTTTTCACAATCTTTATCGTCCATGTGTGTTTGAGTGCGCACTGTCCAAGCGTGCTTGAGTGTTTGCACAGTCCAAGTGCGTGTGTGTGTGTGTGCGTGTGCGTGTGCGCGTGCGTGTGTGTGTGTGTCCTAGAGGTCAAGTCTGTCAGGAGGTCTAATCAGCCGTCCGCGCCGGGAGAAGGCCCGGCCCTGTAACTCACGGCATGGTGTGTCCCCAGTCTGCGGGGAAGACCGCGACGACCTCGGGGGTGATGGCCTTGGAGACTCCTCGGGGACGCCGACGACCTCTCTGGCGCTCCCCCCACTCGCAGGCTGCTCCGGGGCCGATTCTGGGAGAACTGACGGCTGGAGAAGGGCCGCCTCTGCTGGTCGAAGATCAACCCTGTTGCGCCGATACGTGGTCCCCTCCACACCGACCAGATAGGACCGGAGTCCCAACTGCTGAAGGCACACACCTCTCCTCCATCGGCCCGTCCTGTCTCCTGGGAGTTGCTTCATCCGTATGGGCTGGCCGACGTTCAGCTCCGGCAGATCCTTGGCAGATCTGTCATATGTCAGCTTTGCTGCTTGATGTTTCACTTTCAGCTTGTCAGGAACACCCGTGACGACCTGAGGCACCAGTAGCTGGTCGGCCACAGGGAGAAGGGTTCTCAGTCTCCGCGACATAAGCCGCTGTGCTGGGCTGCAATGCATACCCTCAGTGGGCGTATTTCTCCAATGCAATATGGCCCTCCAGGGGTCCTCTTTGGCACGGTCTGCCCTTCTGCACAGGCTCTTTACAATTTTCACTGCTGACTCTGCTTTGCCGTTGGCCTTTGGGTGCCTCGGTGAGGACATGACATGCTCAAAACCCCACTCTCTCGCAAACGCCCGGAACTCTCCACCGGCAAACTGGCCTCCACCATCAGAAATGGCCCAGTCTGGGACACCGTGCCAAACTGTGCCTTGCATCTACGAATCGTGGTGTCCGCTGATAGGTCAGGGAGCAGGTCGATCTCCCAAAAGTCAGAATAATGGTCCACCACGAGCAAGAAGTTCTGTGCTGCGTAGCTGTACAGATCCATGCTTACTAGCTGCCAGGGACGTGTGGGGAGCGGGTGTGACATCATCGTCTCTTTCTGTTGTTCGTGTGCATACTCATTGCACACAGAGCACTTTTGCACATAATCCTTGACTTCCCCTTGCATACTGGGCCAGTAAAGTGTATCACGGGCCTGCCTGTAGCACGCCTCGCCCCCCACGTGGTTGTAGTGGATCCGTCTCAGCATTTCCGGACGCATAGCTTTTGGAATGATGACGCGCTGACTCCTGAAGAGCACGCCATCCTGTGCACTTATCTCATCTCTGATGGCCCAGTAGTCCCTGACAGCTACAGGGGTCTCCTCTTTGTGTTCTGGCCATCCCTCCAGCACGACTAACTTAAGTGTTTGAAGACACACATCCTCCTCAGTGTGTGTCCGAATCTGTGCCAGGCGTTGGCTGCTGACATTTAAATAGTCTGTCTGCTGAATGGCCGCCGTGTCACAGTGCTCCTGCTGCATGCTGCAGACCATCTCACGTTGGTACAGTGTGTCTGTTCTCTGTGGCGGGGTGGTGGCTCTGCTGAGCGTGTCACTTATGTACATTTCAGGGCCTGGCTTGTATACCACCGCAAGGCAGTAGTTCTGAAGTGTGAGGAGCATGCTCTGAAGGCGCTTTGGCACACTGAGGAGGGGCTTGGTGAAGATAGACACCAGCGGGCGGTGGTCGGTCTCTGCAGTCACATCACCCCTCCCATATAGGTAGTAGTGGCAGTTGGCAGGCGAATACGATGCTCAGGCACTCCTTTTCAATCTGTGCGTAATTTTGCTCTGTTTGGGTCAATGCCCGGGAGGCGAATGCGACAGGCTGTCCCCCTTGAAGCAAGCAGCAGCCCAGACCCGCCTGACTGGAGTCGCTCTGTACGGTGACTGGCTTGCGGACGTCATAGTACCTTAGGACTGGCACCGCCATGACCAGTGCCTTGATTTCCTTCATGGCGGCATCATGTTTGGGCAGCCAGTGCCACATCACATCCTTGTCCAGCAGTCTCCTCGGCGGCTCACATACCGCTGACAAGCGTGGCATGAATCTGGACAGATAGTTCACAAATCCGACACACCGCTGGACCCCTTTTGCGTCTGTGGGGTTTGGCAGAGCCTTGAGGCCCTCCGCGGACAGTATGTGGCCGTGGAAGCGGACCTCCTTCACTCGGAACTGCAGCTTTTTCAGGCCCAGTCTCAGCTTTACTTCCCTGCATCTGTCCATCAGAGCGATGAGGTTTGTGTCATGGTTGCGATTGGCCTCATCCTCTGTGTCCCCACAGCCAACTATAAGGATGTCATCGGCTATGGGCTCAATCCCTGTCAAACCGGCCAGCAGCTCATGCTGCTTCCTTTGATACAGCTCCGGGGCAACTGACACACCGAAAGGGAGTTTCAGCCAGCGTTTCCTACCCCACGGTGTCCAGAATGTTGTCATCAGGCTGCTTTCTTCATCCAAGCGGCACTGCAGGAATGCATCACGTGCATCCACCAGGGTGAATATACGTGCCTTCGGCAGCTTATACAACACATCATCTAAAGTGGGCATAAGGTAGTGGGACCGTTTCAGAGCACGGTTGAGAGGCTTCGGGTTAATGCATAGTCTCAATTTGTCTGGCTTTTTCACTATGACTAGATTGCTAATCCAGTCCGTGGGTTAAGTGACTGTGGTCAAGTGTCCCTCCTCTTCATATCGATCAAGCTGAGCCTTAACAGCTGCCTTGAGGGCCACTGGAACGTTCCTGGGAGCACACTGCACCGGTGCCACAGTGCTGTCCAGCTCAAAGTGAATATCACCGGGCAGAGACTCAACAGGGCTGGTGAACACGTCGTGGTAGGTGCTGACAAGACACTCCTTGGTCAGGTCTCCCCTCCTGCAGTGCTCCACCTTATTCAGCTCCTCAGGAATGGTGAAGCGTATCAGACCAAGTCTCTCACATGTCTCACCCGAAAGCAAGGGCCTCTGGCCAGTATGCACAATCTCAAAGTCCAGTCTATGTGTCTTACCCCTAATGACGCATTGTGTGCTGTACACACCTAATGAGCTCATCCACTCACTGTTGTATAGTTTTAATCTGGTGAGACTCTTCAGAAGAGGCGTTCTAGGCGCCAGTCTCGTCTTGTCCTTGATGCTCATCACATTGCAAGTGGCTCCAGAGTCGAGCTGGCACCTCTGAACCCCACTTTGCAGTGGCAGGTTGACAAACCACTTTTTACCTTGAGTGTTCACAGCCCCCACGCTCTCCGCTGTGTACACGTCTCTCCCATCGCTGTCCTCCAGTTCCCCTGGCAACGGGTCATCCACAGCATTCAACTGGCGTGCCTGCTGGCCTCTTTTCATGCATACTTTTGCAAAATGGTTAGCAGTGCCACACGAGCGGCACGATTTACCAAAAGCAGGGCACAGGTCCCGCCCACGTTTGTGTCGTGTGCCACAGTACTTGCATTCGCCAGCGTCTCTCATGCTCTGTGGTTGTGCAGATGTGTTGGTGGACTCGGATGGCCTGCTGGCAGACCTCCGTCCATATCGCTGTCCTTGTGTGGCATTAATGCTGTCCCCAGGTCCAGAGCTGCCCAGTGACATGGTTTTTAAACAAACATGGCGGCAGTCGTTCCCCATTAGCCTCCTGAGCGCAGCTGCTTGTACCGGCTTTTCTTTCTCGCTGAGCCCGGTCGCAAGCAGATAATCCTCAAATTCTGCTCGAAAGCTCGCTCAGTTGCCGTGGATGTCCCCCGCCATCTTCATAGGCTCCGGAGGTGGGATGCTGGATGCCATTGTTCCAACGCGACGCTAATGCTAACAGGCTAACTGAAACTGCTAAACCTCACCAAAACAAATAAACGCACTCTGTCTCAGCGACGGACAGTAGCATGCAGTCCACAGCTGGGTCCTATTTGAGCTTCTGACACCATGTTTGTAGATGTAGGTGCATTAATAAACAAGGCAAGTCAGGCTGTGTCTCAACGCTGTGTATTCACAGTGAGCAGGTAATCATACAACTGAGGTATAGTCACGTGAGGCAGGTATATATACGTATATCACAGGCACAATACGTCCACAGGGTGGAGCTGCAAACTAGCCTAAACCATCCTGTAACAGGCTGCAGGTGGGCTGCTGGCTGCTGGCTGCTGGCTGCTGGCTTCATTCCATTATTTGCCAGCACTTCGGCGCAAAAAAAACACTGTGGTGGATCCTCAGATGTCAAGTCAATCCATAAACAATGGATCGGTCACTGAACTGCCGGTGTTTGGTCTTGTCCACTTTTGTTTTATTTTCACTGGGCTCACGAGTTCCTCAGAGACGGTACCGGGTCGGTATCAGAGCGTTAACCCTGATACCGACCCGGTACCTCAGAGACGGTACCGGTCGGTATCAGAGCGTTAGCCCTGATACCGACCCGGTACCTCAGAGACGGTACCGGTCGGTATCAGAGCGTTAACCCTGATACCGACCCGGTACCTCAGAGACGGTACCGGTCGGTATCAGAGCGTTAGCGCGGCCCAACCAGGCGTCCATTTACCAGAGTTATGAGCACGAGCGCCACCAGCCGTCTCACAGACCACATCGCAGGTTTCATTTCGCGGTTTCATTACGTGGGTCTTAGGTTGCTAAGCATTGCTTAAATGTGTTACATTTTTTAAAATAATAATATATATATTTTAAATAAATTGCAATCCCTAATCTTTCTACGTACCCCCTGCAATCCCATCATGTAGCCCTAGGGGTCCGCGTACCCCCGGTTGGGAATCACTGATTTAGCAGACGCTTCCATCCAAGGCGACTTACAGTAGTGTGTCAACAGAGGAAGGGACGAGAACAACTCGTCACCTCCGCAGGGTTGGATACTCCAGGGGGGATGTATATATACATCTTCTGCCTTTCCTTTGCTTTCAAACATCGCATTGTTTAAATGTTTTCTGGAAGCACACACTATTTTAAATGTTCAATGTTCATATTATAGGAAACTCGACTCTTCCCTGGTTTCCTGGATTATAGACTATTTGACGGGTCGTCCACAGTTTGTCAGACTGCAGGACTGTGTGTCTGACACTGTGGTCAGCAGCACTGGTGCTCCACAGGGAACGGTTCTTTCCCCATTCCTGTTCACCCTTTACACCTCAGACTTCCAGTACAACTCAGAGTCCTGCCATCTGCAGAAGTTCTCGGACGACTCTGCAGTTGTTGGTTGTGTCAGCGAGGGAAACGATGAGGAGTACAGGGGCGTCGTGGACTCCTTCGTTGAGTGGTGTGAGCTGAACCACATGCAGCTCAACACAAACAAGACGAAGGAAATGGTGGTGGACTTCCGAAGGAGGAAATCTACCCCCACACCCATTTCCATCAAGGGTGTGTCCGCAGAAGTTGTTCAGGAATATAAATACCTGGGAGTTCACCTGGACAACAAACTGGTCTGGGCCAAGAACTCTGAGGCTGTGTACAAGAAGGGCCAGAGCCGTCTCTACTTCCTGTGGAGGCTCTTCCTGCGGAGGCTTCTACCAGTCGGTGGTAGCCAGTGCCATCTTCTCCGGTGTCGTGTGCTGGGGAAGCAGGTTGAGGTCAGCAGACACCAACAAGATCAGCAGGATGGTCAGGAAGGCTGGCGCTGTCCTGGGGGTCCAGCTGGACTCCTTGTTGGTGGTGTCTGAGAGGAGGATGCTGCGCAAGCTGCGTAGTATCCTTGACAACAACTCTCACCCTCTCCATCAGGTGCTGACCTCATATAGAAGCACCTTTAGCAACAGACTCATTCCACCCAGGTGCACCACAGAACGCCATAGGAAGTCCTTTCTTCCTGTGGCCATCAGTCTCTATAATTCATCTACCTCGGGTCGTGAGAGGGACAGTGGAGACTCGGTGACCTGAGGTCAACGCACTGTTATTATTTTTTTTTAACGCACTGGAAATCCTTTCACTGTAATTTTGCACTGTAAATTCAATTTCACATGTCACTTTTTCAGTACTCATCTGAATTATTTATTAGTATTTTATTACTGCCAATTTGCACTATACGTATTGTTGTGTATTGTATATACCTACGTATTACTGTAATAATACTGTAAATTGTGCAATTCATCTGTCAATACATTTAGATTTAATTTAGAGTTCATTTAGTTATATTTTGTTTATACTACTTTAGTTTAGTTTAGTTTGTTGTTATTTAGTTTTTAGGTATTAGTATATTTGTGTGCATTTATTCCCCCTGTGTCAACTGTTGCACCTTAATTTCCCTCGGGATAAATAAAGTCTCTTGAATCTTGAAAGGCCTATATTTCTATTTCAATTTTTTTCGCTAATGTTCATTTTGCACTTAACTTATTAATGAAATGAGAGAATAGTCAGTTCTTAGTTTTTATTTATTGATAATAATATAGTATTCCGAGTAGTCGTACAAACCCCAACCATACATTTAAATACGAGGACCACCCTAAACGCCATCACAACAAGAGCCTCTCTGAACGTACATAATAATAATAATAAATGATAATAACATGACGCTTCCACATGGTTTGGGATGGAAAAGGTTTTCTAGTAAGTCTTGCCAAAACCTGTCGCTATTTCCATGTTAATGTAAGTTAAGTAAACCATTATCTATTTAATTATTCTAACTTGGTGAATGCCACTGCCTTATGAGCCAGAATATTATTAATATAATAATAATGAAATATTACCGCAACATCAAAACTTTACTTGGAAATGCAATCACTTAATACAATTCCTTGTTAATAGCCGACAGGGTTAGGGTCATATCATGGAAAACAAGAGATACTACATTCAACGGACTGCTTTATTTGGTAACAAGCTTCTGGAAAATACGAGAATTACAGCAATTACATCTAAATAAAGGGTATCTCTGCTTATAAATGAGCGATGTATGGCTTACTGGTCAAATAGTTGTTTTAATAGTCTTTAATAGTTTCAATAAAGAGTTCGAAAAAGTTTCTCTTCATCTTAAAATAAAGTGTGTGCATAAACATCCAGAGGATCCAACCCAATGGTTTGAGTTAAACAGTTTAACACCAGAGTGTTAATTGGTTAATTGTGCCGCCAAACGTTTGTGCAACACAACACAAGACAAGACAACACAAAGCGCCTGAGCATCTTGTTCAGGCTGCATGTGGTCATGATAGCGCCATGTTTCTTTATTTTATAAACATACACCAAAGGTAAACGTAAATGATGAGCCAATCACGTGTCCGTTTCTATAAACATTATATTGTATTTTGCTAACTATGATCAATGTCCAGCGGAACACAATTCATGACTCCGTTCATGAATCCACTGAATAAAAAAATCCATACAAATCCAAAGTTCCGGAACGGGAACTTCTCTCTGGTCCCGGTCCATCCATCTTGGTCCGCGGTGACGTCCAGCTCTCTCTTCATCAGCGCTATGTGCTGCTGCTCAGCCTGCGACGCATCAGGGACGCAGTTTTGGTCACGGTGTCTTCGGTGTCACTTTCACAATCCCTCTGGGGGAAGCAGACCAAGCGCTCTCAGTTTGTGAAGCCGGGATTATCAGAAACGAGACCAAACTAGAGACCGGGGCTCCGGTTTGGTTCACCAGCATGGCCCTGGAATGGACCAAAGTACTTTCCCTGGCCATTACACAAATATGAATAAATAAATAAAGTATAGTGCATGTATAAAACGAGAGGTTCCTCAGAAGAGCGTAAACTTGCTGCATTGAAAAGACAGCCACAGCTGAAGTATATTGGGTAAATACTACATAATACAAATTCTATCCATGATTATTCACTGCATAATTCATGGACAAAAAAACAAGCTATGATGGCCTTTTGATCTGACCAGTAACTCATGACATCAGATGATCTGACCAGTAACTCATGACATCAGATGATCTGATCAGTAACTCATGACATCAGATGATCTGACCAGTAACTCATGACATCAGATGATCTGATCAGTAACTCATGACATCAGATGATCTGATCAGTAACTCATGACATCAGATGATCTGACCAGTAACTCATGACATCAGATGATCTGACCAGTAACTCATGACATCAGATGATCTGATCAGTAACTCATGACATCAGATGATCTGATCAGTAACTCATGACATCAGATGATCTGATCAGTAACTCATGACATCAGATGATCTGATCAGTAACTCATGACATCAGATGATCTGATCAGTAACTCATGACATCAGATGCTCACCAGATGTTCGTCTGCTGCTGAACTCGGGCTGCAGCGAGGCTGCAGGCGCAGCAGACGGTTACACATGCGCACCATGTTGAAGGACATCTAGAGACACAGTGAGATGAACAGACCATCAGAGAGGTTAGCACAGGAGTACCAGAGAGCTTGTACTCCATCTCCCACCATGTTGTATCAACTGGTACGTGGGTAAAAAGGAACCAAGCCGAGACAGTGATTAACCATCTCGTGTAAAATGAATGGACATAATGGTCATAACGGACATAACGGACATAGTGGACATAATGGACATAATGGTCATATGAACAAATATTGAAAAGTAAACAAATAAATATATATATATATAAGGAAAATTACTTGCTTTAATTGTAACATTGTATGACTGTTCCTTCAATAAAAACATAATAATAAAAGGTTTGGTGAGGTCCACATAATCCCACTCACTTTCCACTTCCTCTTGGCGTTGAACTTCTTGAAGTTCTTCATGTTAATCGAGGAGCGATTTCTGTTGGCCACCTGCTTTCGTGTCAGAGGCTGAGAGAGAGAGATGTGGGTTTGGGTTTATGTCTGTTAAGACCTTTAGAGAAAGAGCAGTCAACACAAGAACCCCGTCCACAGTCAATGAGTTAGTTTGAATTAATTTAATCAATACATGAGGTCAAGGGTCACCTTAATCCACTGATGAATCAGACATTCGTTGGCCGTCATTCTTTCACTGCAAAAAAAGACATCAGGAACAAATGTTTAAATATTTGATCATAGTAGTAATATTATAAATATATATGTGCCATAACATATTTGGATCTAGTATCACAAGAACTGCTAATATATTGTTCACAGATGTACAGAATATGTTCTATGCTATATCTTAATGGTTAATGAATGTGCACACTAGAAACGTATATTGCAATGAGGAAGGAAGGAAGGAAGGAAGGAAGAACCCGAGTTTGAGTCCCACGGTGGTGAACTCTGGTAACTGAAGTTACCAAAGTACTTCAACAACATCAGGGCAAGTCTGCCGGCTATCCTTCACGCACGCAGTTCATTCAACATTCATAGCAGACGTTAATTTTCAAGCGTCACCATATGCCCTCTCCACACACAGTGGTTGTATTTACCTTGGATCGGTGACCAAGAGTTTGTGGATGAAATCTTTTGCTAAATCACTTGTCATGTTGAAAATATGCTCAGGGAACTCATATTTCATGGCGAGAATGTTCTTCAGCGTGTCTTCGTCTGTGTAATCTTGAAACGGTGACAGACCACTTAATCTAGAGAGCGAGGAGATGGCACAGAGTAACAGTATGAACGTGTGCTCATAATAATGCAAACGTAACCTTTGCTGAAGCCAAAACACAAGACATGTCAAACTGCCCAGAATCATTAAGAACGGTCTCTTCCCGCACTACATGTCAGTTGGCCAGGGTAAGAGTTGAGAGCTTTTGATTGGTGCAAACAAACCTCAACAACTAAAGGAAATACAGGTGGATTTTGAATAACAACAACAAAATCTGCTGGTTGAACAAAACCAGTTAAAACGCTGAATGTAACTAGAATGTATTTGGTAGTGAGTTGAGTAACAACTTACAGTATATACGTGATTACACCAATGCTCCTGCAGGGGGAAAGAGACAACTGTTAAAGAGCAACTAATGCACCTTCCACTGTGACAAGAGAAAGACATGTACACATACTGTACATACATACTGTACACACATACACATACTGTACATACATACTGTACACACATACACATACTGTACATACATACTGTACACACATACACATACTGTACACACATACATACACATACATACATACTGTACATACATACACACACATACTGTACATACTGTACACACATACTGTACACACATACTGTACATACATACACACACATACTGTACATACATACTGTACATACATACACACACACATACTGTACATACATACACACACACTGTACATACATACTGTACATACACACACATACTGTACATACATACTGTACACACATACACATACTGTACACACATACACATACTGTACACACATACTGTACATACATACTGTACTACATACACATACTGTACATACATACACACACATGTACACACATACTGTACATACATACACACACATACTGTACATACATACACACATACTGTACATACATACTGTACATACATACACACACATACGTACATACACACACATATTGTACACATACATACACATACTGTACATACATACATACACATACATAATGTACATACATACTGTACATACATACACATAATGTACATACATACTGTACATACATACACATACTGTACATACACATACTGTACATACATACACATACTGTACATACATACTGTACATACATATACTGTACATACATATACTGTACATACACACACATACTGTACATACATACTGTACATACATACACATACATACACATACTGTACATACACATACTGTACATACACATACTGTACATACATACATATACTGTACATACATACACACATACATATACTGTACATACATACACATACTGTACATACATATACAGCCCTACTGGCCTACCACTAAGTCACAAGCTGACCAATAACAATGCAGAAAGAAGAAAGAGGATTAATATACGCACCCTATTTGGACAGAGCGCGAGAACATACTAAGAATGACTAAGAACACGTAGAACCAGGAATGCAGCTGGAAGCCAACCAGGAAAGGGAGTTCATGCTCTTCATGCGCTGAGCATCCCATGGGAGGATAATGACCTTACCACATGTCGGTCGCCGTGCTGAGAGGACCATAGTTTATCACTTCAGGGGCTGTGAACCAAGAGAATACAACAGACTTCAAATGGAAATACACTGAATTTATATAGTGCTTTTCTACCCAATGGTTACTCAAAGCGCTTTACAAGTCAAGCCTCACATTCACCCACTCATTCAACCACCAAGGGAGGAGTCAGCCATCAAGGAGACAGCCAGCAGGTCAGGAGCAGTTAGGGTTAGGGGGTCTTGCTCAAGGACACTTTGACAGGTTTTGCTAGGATGAGGCGGGGGGGATCGAACCAGCGACCTTCTGGTTGTGAGGCGACCGCTCTGCCTCCTGAGCTATACTGCCGCCAAAAATATATACAAAATAAAATATATCCTAAAGCAACTTAATGACATTTGATTTAAAGCGATGCACAGAAATCTGTAATGTACTTAATGTCATTATGTTAATGTTGGTTTCCCAGAGAAATCACAAACGGCTCACAGTTAGTGACGTGCTTTCCATCACCTGGCGCGCACACACACACACACGCACGCACGCGCGCACACGTTTGGTTTTCCCTCCAAAAGCCCTTACTGATCAGAGAGAAGGTTCTATGGGGTCTGGGGATCACGCTTCTTGAATATTTTCAAAGGCCTGACATTGTTGTGGAGCCTTGGCTTAACTCATTATAGACAGGCGCTCTTCAGCCTACTAATACATGGTGTTCACATTGGAACCACTACCCTGTATTCATGCGTTATTGTTTAAATTATTCTTTTCATTATTATTTGGTAAAGTATTATTATGATTTGTTAGGATCTATCTTTGTTTATTTGTGATTCTTTTTCATTGTTAGAAACTGCCAGTTGGAATGGGGGTGGTATCTTTATGGTCTTCTCCTGTTCGCAGCTTGGTGCCGTCTCTGCTTTAAACCCAATACTAATCATTTGGAGAGAAAGCCCGAACTTTCACTATCAGGGGATTAAGAAGTTCTTAATGACACTTACGGATGTATTGAGGGGTCCCACAGCTGCTCTTGTACTCCTCTCCTTGCTTGAACTGGTGGGCCAATCCAAAATCAATCAGCTTGATATTGGGGGGTGCAGCGTCTTTGACAGACAGCATGATGTTCTCCGGCTGTGTGGACGGAACAATACATATTCACAGGGATCTATCTAACGAGAGAGAGAGCATAAAAGACAACCAGAGAGAGAGAGAGAGCATACAAGACAACCAGAGAGAGAGAGCATACAAGACAACCAGAGAGAGAGAGAGCATACAAGACAACCAGAGAGAGAGAGCATACAAGACAACCAGAGAAAGAGAGAGAGCATACAAGACAACCAGAGAGAGAGAGCATACAAGACAACCAAAGAGAGAGCATACAAGACAACCAGAGAAAGAGAGCATACAAGACAACCAGAGAGAGAGAGCATACAAGACAACCAGAGAGAGAGAGAGAGAGCATACAAGACAACCAGAGAGAGAAAGAGAGAGCATACAAGAAAACCAGAGAGAGAGAGCATACAAGACAACCAGAGAGAGAGAGCATACAAGACAACCAGAGAGAGAGAGCATACAAGACAACCAGAGAGAGAGAGCATACAAGACAACCAGAGAGAGAGAGCATACAAGACAACCAGAGAGAGAGAGCGAGCGAGAGCCAGATCTCGGAATGTAGACACTTCAATTTGATGACGTCAACGTAAACAAATTCAACTCCAATAACCACAGCGTCCGGAGCTCGAAGCTCAAATCAAAAACAATAAATGACACAATGAACCATCAGCCCCACCTTGAGGTCAAAGTGAGCGATGTGTTTACTGTGCATGAAGTCCACGGCCTGCAGGATCTGCTTCAGGAACTCGATGGCCTCGCTCTCCGACACGTTGTCCTTCTCAGCGATGAAGTCAAACAGCTCCCCGCCGTCGATGCTGAGACCAACGAGAGATATGTTCACACACTGGAGCTCCGCTCACGGTACCAATGTCTCCAGGAAAGTGAAGTCGATGTACTCTGTGGCCGAATTAACCGTGGACGCAAGAAACCAGACATTGGTGAAGAATAGTGAAGATTTACACAAATGAACAACCAAAAGCCAATTCTACTGGATTCTACTGGCCCGGTGCGCTGCATGGCAGACATATTGTCACTTATTTCATTTCACAGCGGTTCATTATTTGCGCGGCACTTAAGTATCTAAAACACATTCTAATGAGAGCAACACACACACACACACACTACAATAAATTAGAATATAAATAAGCATACATTATTTTTTTCTTTCAGTTTCATATTTTTGGAGAGGAATTCCATAAAAAGTGTTGAAAAAAGGGTGACTATTCAACACATGCTAAATATAAATATTAAAACGATTTAATAAATAAACTACTAGTAACCATACAAACCTCTTAAGGGCTGTAGATATCGGCCTCCCTTTGTACATAAATGACCACTCGGTGTGGCCCTACAGCCACCTGAGGGTACCTTCATCCCTCCTACATGCTGTCCAGGGTTTACTTCACACAGAACACTAGATTATCAGCCTTAATATGCACGTGCAGATCAATACAAAACTGCACACACAAATGTAGAAATGTGTGTGAGAATACGTAATTGTTATGGGACACTTGATGATGAAACCAACAGCACCCGTCCAATGATAACCATTTTATACGATCGCACAAACTCTGGAGCTGCTACTTCCGCCACCGTCGAGATTCAAGATGATTCTAGATGTTTTTATTTGCCATGTGCAACAAGTACAATAGATTGCTTACAACCCATTTCACTACTTCCACGACCTGATCCCGGGTAAGCGGTAGAAGATGGACGGACGGACGGACAAACTCACAACTCCACCACCAGCACCATCTCGGCCCGACTTTCGAACACGTCCTTGAGGGCCATGATGTTGGGGTGGTGCAGGGCCTGCAGGACCTCCACCTCCCGCTCCACCGCCCCCTTCTCCACGCCCAGGCGGCTGGACGCCTTCTTGCGGGTCTTAATGAACTTCCCGGCCCACTGGGTTCCCGTGGATCTCTCAGTCAGCGTGCGCACCTGCCCGAAGTGTCCGCTGGGTACAACGCACAGTCAGTATCCTTACTGTTGTACTATACATGTCATAGACTTCAATATATTGAATATCATATGACATTCTCCATTGATACAAGAGTAGGGGAGGATACATGTCAAATTGAAGCGTTGTTAGGGTCATATGCGCCATGTGATAGTGAGTGAATTATGATCTGTACAATAGTGATGTTTTAATAGTGACGTTTTGTAAGAGTGTCTCCCTTTGATGAAGGACACTAAAGTTAGTTTTCTCTTTAATTTTCTATTTGAATCATATTATAGAAGGGTTTGGGGATTGTTGCATTGCCACCGTCCGTTACCTCCCAAGAACCCCCCCGATGTCATAGAGGTCCTCCACGTTGACGTGCTTGAAGGCCATGGTGACCCCTGGTCCCGTGGGGCTTTGGTCCCCTGAAAGAAACTCACACCTTGACGCCCATCAAACCTGCGCCTAGACAAACGGATGACAATAAGAGTTGCGCACAAAATACCTGTCTTTAAACGCTAATATGTCAGTTTATGTCAACATTAATTGTGTTTATTTAGTTAAAAGAAGAGAACAAGTGGAAAGAGCGTGTGAGCGCATACAACTTAAGTCCGCGGCTTCACGCTGGAAGAGTCCATGTTGGGGAACTGGCCTCCACATCCCATCAGGGCTTCATCTCTCTCCCGCTGAGGGGGAAAACAAATAGGACCCTGGTTTGTACCTCAATAGGATGTGATATTGTAGGGTTCACTATTGGTGCTTTCACAAAATATTGACACAATGGGACTTTTAATAACTAATCATCAGCGAGGTGGACATAGTGGACTAACTGGGTAAAGGCAAATAATGGAACAGCTAGAACCGTCTGGTGAGTTCAGAAAATGGCATCACTTTTCTGTAATGAAGCCTTCAAAACCAGGAAAAAACCTACATCTACGATATCTAGTCTCATCACACACACACACACCCCCACCCCCCCCCTCCCTTACTGGTTCTCTTGAAGACTCCCGCTCCAATTTGGATCAGTTTGTGGTCTAAGTGTTGATGTCCTTGACTCCTTAACTCCTTGGAATCCAGCGAACCTCTGAAAGTACCAAAAGAGTGCATGAATCAACTGTCGCAAGAGGCCGTCAAATACTTGCAATGGTATGTAAAGTACATAGAGTTGACATAGTAGGGCTGTACCCTAAGATGTAAATAGACTAATCACTGCAGACTGATGATTGAACGGTGATCTTAAAAATCAGCTAGAAAGTCTAATTGACGTGACCCAAAACACCAAATACCATAACTCTGCAATAGCCTGCATTTAACTCAAAGATGGCAATTTGCATCCATATAACATCTTATACAATGTTTTTAAAGCTTGTAAAGATGGGATCAATCCAAACTCGGCAGTAAACCGTAACGTGTCTGTAAGCCACCATCATACCCCTTACTCTAGCCCTTGATGAGTTCTGCCTTATCAAGTAAGTGTGTGTGTGTATATATAGCTATCTATCTATCTATCTATCTAGATATATATCTACATATCTACATATATATACAGTTGAAACCAGAAGTTTACATACACTATATGAAAAGACACATACGATTTTTTTCCGCACTGTCTGACATGAAATCAGACTAAACTTTTCCTGATTTAGGTCCGTTAGGATTACCAAACTTATTTCTATTTGCTAAATGCTAGAATAATGAGAGAAGGAATTTTTTTTTAAGAAGGAACAATTGTTTTATTACTTTCTTCAAAGTCAGAAGTTTACATACACTAAGACTACTATGCCTTTAAACAATTTGGGAAAGCCCAGATGATGATGTCATGTCTTTGGAAGCTTCGGATAGGTTTATTGACAACATCTGAGTTAATTAGATACACACCTGTGGATGTATTTTAAGGCACACCTGAAACACACTGCTTATTTGTGCAACATCATGGGAAAGTCAAAAGAAATCAGCCAAGATCTCAGGAAGAGAATTGTGGACTTGCACAAGACTGGTTCATCCTTGGGTGCAATTTCCAGATGCCTGAAGGTGCCACGTTCATCCGTTCAAACTATTATACGCAAGTATAAACACCATGGGAATGTCCAGCCATCATACCGCTCAGGAAGGAGACGGGTTCTGTGTCCCAGAGATGAACGTGCTTTGGTCCGAAAAGTGCATACCAACCCAAGAACCAAAGCAAAAGACCTTGTGAAGACGCTGGCTGAAGCTGGTAAGAGTGTGTCATTATCCACAGTGAAACGAGTACTGTACCGACATGGGCTGAAAGGCTACTCTGCCAGGAAGAAGCCATTACTCCAAAAGAAACACAAAAAAGCTAGATTACAGTTCGCAAATGCGCACAGAGACAAAGACCTTAATTTTTGGAGACATGTCCTGTGGTCTGACAAAACTAAAATTGAACTGTTTGGCCATAATGACCATCGATACGTTTGGAGGAAAAAGGGGGAAGCTTGCAAGCCTGAGAACACCATCCCAACTGTGAAATACGGAGGTGGCAGCATCATGTTATGGGGTTGTTTTGCTGCAGGAGGGACTGGTGCACTTCACAAAATAGATGGCATCATGAGAAAAGAACATTATGTGGAAATATTAAAGCAACATCTCAAGACATCAACCAGAAAGTTAAAGCTTGGGCGCAAATGGGTCTTCCAAATGGACAATGACCCGAAGCACACTGCCAAACTGGTTAAAAAGTGGCTTGAGGATAACAAAGTGAATGTTTTGGAGTGGCCATCACAAAGCCCTGATCTGAATCCCATTGAAAATGTATGGGCAGAGCTGAAAAGGCATGTGCGAGCAAGACGGCCTACAAACTTGGCTCAGTTACACCAGTTTTGTCAGGAGGAATGGGCCAAAATTCCTGCCAACTATTGTGAGAAGCTTGTGGAAGGATATCCAAAACGTTTGACCCAAGTCATACAGTTGAAAGGCAATGGTACCAAATACTAATGAAATGTATGTAAACTTCTGACTTTGAAGAAAGTAATAAAACAATTGTTCCTTCTTAAAAAAAATTTCCTTCTCTCATTATTCTAGCATTTAGCCAATAGAAATAATTTTGGTAATCCTAACGGACCTAAATCAGGAAAAGTTTAGTCTGATTTCATGTCAGACAGTGAGGAAAAAAAATCGTATGTGTCTTTTCATATAGTGTATGTAAACTTCTGGTTTCAACTGGTATATATCTCAAGGGGCATATGCGGAAACATTATTTCTCAAGGGTATTTAATAGTCAGGGCTTCATTTTTCTTAGCAATTATTATTACGATTACTTAGTGGACACCAAACAGTAATTGTGATGATGCTGATGCTGGGATGTCCTCCGGCCGCCGATTTCATAGATGAGGCCTATTATATTAATAAGGGTATATTATATCAGCCAGGCTAATAGTAGACTATATGTATGTATAGCGGACACACATCGCACAGTGTCGTCATATTGGGAAACAGTTTGTAGAGACTGATTTGTTTAGCAGAGACGCTGCGCCTCTCCTACAGACGGAGGTGGTAAACCCTGACCTAAAGAGGAACTCCACGCCTCCACTGCTCCGCCTGAGGTCCATAAACGGACACAAGCGTCCCTTTCAACCCATGGCTTTATGGCGTTATGCAAGACTGGAACTGAAACAGCTTGCCACAGGTAACATCCATAACCTCTTTATCGTGGTTTACGATTGTTGGTTTGGTTTGACGTACCTACACAGTCTGTTAGTACAGCACAAAGACAGACAGGACACAGTCTGTTAGTACAGCACAAAGACAGACAGGACACAGTCTGTTAGTACAGCACAAAGACAGACAGGACACAGTCCGTTAGTACAGCACAAATACAGACAGGACACAGTCCGTTAGTACAGCACAAATACAGACAGGACACAGTCCGTTAGTACAGCACAAAGACAGACAGGACACAGTCCGTTAGTACAGCACAAAGACAGACAGGACACAGTCCGTTAGTACAGCACAAAGACAGACAGGACACAGTCTGTTAGTACAGCACAAAGACAGACAGGACACAGTCTGTTAGTACAGCACAAAGACAGTCAGGACACAGTCTGTTAGTACAGCACAAAGACAGACAGGACACAGTCTGTTAGTACAGCACAAAGACAGACAGGACACAGTCTGTTAGTACAGCACAAAGACAGACAGGACACAGTCTGTTAGTACAGCACAAAGACAGTCAGGACACAGTCTGTTAGTACAGCACAAAGACAGACAGGACACAGTCTGTTAGTACAGCACAAAGACAGACAGGACACAGTCTGTTAGTACAGCACAAAGACAGACAGAACACACAGTCAGGCAACAGGTCATGGACGATCAATCAAAACCACATATAACCTGTGTGTGTGTGTGTGTGTGTGTGTGTGTGTGTGTGTGTGTGTGTGTGTGTGTGTGTGTGTGTGTGTGTGTGTGTGTGTGTGTGTGTGTGTGTGTGTGTGTGTGTGTGTGTGTGTGTGTGTGTGTGTGTGTGTGTGTGTGTGTGTGTGTGTGTGTGTGTGTGTGTAAGGAGCGAGGAGGAGCGGAAGGAGCGAGGAGAGGCGGAGAGAGGAAGGAGCGAGGAGAGGCGGAGAGAGGAAGGAGCGAGGAGAGGCGGAGAGAGGAAGGAGTGAGGAGAGGTGGAGAGAGGAAGGAGTGAGGAGAGGTGGAGAGAGGAAGGAGCGAGGAGAGGCGGAGAGAGGAAGGAGCGAGGAGGAGCGAGGAGGGAGCGAGGAGCGAGGAGAGGAGCAAGGAGAGCCTTTGGCTGTCAGACCATTAAACCCTAATTACATTTCTGCTGTCAGCACGTAGGCGAGGATCTGCAAAGTCAAACAATATTCAGGGTTTTCGTTTTACTAATCAACGTCCTTGGAGCCACCTGAACTGGTTTAAATGGCTCTGATGTGAGGTGTGTGGCAGTCAAGTCCAGTTTATTGTCACTTCACAGTTTACACCAAGTATAAAGCAGTGGTGTGAAAATCTTATGTGCAAAACCCGACGACAGACAGCAGTTATAAAAATAAGATAAAAATAGAATAAAAATTAAATAAAGTTAAAAAATAAAAATGCAATTTATAAAATGCAATATATGGCACAGAAAACAGCAATATGTATATACAAATCAATGTAATAAAATATACATTGTTATATGCTATACGCTCTTGTTCAGCAGCCTGATGGCCTGACTGTGGAAGCTATCTCTGAGTCTATTTGTACAGCACTTCTATATACTACTGAGGTACTGAGGTATACTGAGGTATCGCCTGCCTGGCGGTAACAGTGAGTGGGCAATGTCTTAGTGGACGTGGTTTAACCGGAGATCACCTGGTTTTGCACATGACTCTAAGGCACACGGACAAGGGGTCTCCTTCTGGAGTTATTACATTGTATGATCTATGGTCCTATGAAGAGGGCCTCGATGCTACCTCTCCCTCTTTTGAGTTAACTCCTTAAACAGGTCCTTGAGGTTCAGGACCAGAGCCACCAGCGTCCCATCCAGCTCAAGTCTCACCTGATGTGACGTCAGTGACTGCTCTTTACTAGATATGACCCCACACTGTGGGTGTATTAAAATAACTATAGTAGGAGATTCTGATTTCAATGTTATAGCTATGGCCAAAAAAGTAGCTTAGTAATGTTAATATTGCATTTATAAACAACATAGGCGTAATTGTTTCAAATGTCCCTGCAGCCATACTTAATTACAACGGGACTCTGGGAACTGCCGTCTGCAGCTTGGAGCCGAGCTCCACGCTGATTGGCCAGGGCCTTTTCCCGGGAGGGAGGGCGGAGAACTTGCCGGGACATTCCGGGAAATTAAAATAGACGTATTTTGATGAGCAGTATTTTGATGAGCAGTAGCCTATTAACGTATAGGCTTTTGTTAAGCAACTTTAAAATATCGAAACCATTAAAATATGGAAAATGGGTGGAATGTCCCTTTAAGGGAAGATGAGGTGTGGTCCTACAGCAGTTAGGACTACAGGTGGAATGTCCCTTTAAGGGAAGGTGAGGTGTGGTCCTATAGCAGTTAGGACTACAGGTGGTCGACCACCTGGCCGACATAATGTGCACATATTTTCGTCTGCCGGTATCATCGCGAGAAGTGTAACTGTATTATATATATATTATATATATTATCACCGACATATATATTTTATGTGATAATATATATAATATATATCAGCGGCGTAAAAGAAGAGATACCGTACAAAGCCCCGAGGTCCGTTAAGAGAACACGTCGCTGGTTTATCGACTGACATCAATGCGCATATCTCTAAAGATCCGTTTAGAATGAGATCACCTGCACCGTAGTGAACCCAATCCGGATCAATGTCCATATGTGGTTAAGTTGCAACACGTTGTGGGTTCGAACCCCACCACGACACACCGCAGGTACGAGCGGGTTGGGAAAAGTGGTTTCTCTTGCACTAGACTCACTGTGACGGGTCTGAACTCGACTGGAACCAAACCCGTTCACACACGTTTGAGAAGCTGGTCGTTACTGCGAAGGATGAAGAGAATATGAAAGAGAAACAGACGGAGACGGGATGGGACTCACCAACAACACGGACCCGGGGAGTGTGATGCAGACCCAGCTATAAATCGATCTACCTTAATGTAGTGTCGTGTCGGACGCCTTCCTGCAGACCGGGCTCTGGTCTGGGCTCAGCGGTCCGGGCTCTGCGGGCTCTGGTCCTCACGGCCCATCGGCTAACGGGGACTTTTAGGCTGACGGAATGCGGAAAACCGAGGAGTTCACAGCGCACCAGTTTAACGCAAAGGAACCTCCCCTTTAAGGAACCTCCCCTTTAAGGAACCTCCCCTTTAAGGAACCTCCCCTTTAAGGAACCTCCCCTTTAAGGAACCTCCCCTTTAAGGAACCTCCCCTTTACATACACAGCGTCCAACCTGTGACGTGTTTTACTAAACACTGAAACCGGTTTGGAGACAGTGCTAACCACGTTATTACAATTCAACATTTGTATAATAGTAACTCCTAATTCTAAATAAAGACCTATTACCCAACGCACCAAGAGAACAGGAGTCAGTACACCAGGTGCATGTCAGTCAATTATGTGCTAGAGGAAAGAAAAATATATATCTTTATCCACTTCCCTTTAGTTATGGGCTACCTATATTAAAAGGTTAAATACTTTAAAATATTATCCAAAACAATTTATTAATTTTTGGCCAAATCTAAAGTACTCGACCATATCCCTTTTGTTCCATTTGCCATTTTTTTGCCATTTTTTTTTTGTTGCCATTTTTAGACATAAGTGGGTTCAGATGTACCCAAAGATGTACTCATTTACAATAGTTTGGTTGAAGCAATTACACAATTAGAATAACCTTTCTTCCAAAAAAAATGTACTTTATTTTTCTCTTTGAGGTTTCATTCCGGACAGAAAATCCTGTACAGGAAAAAATTACCTAAGAGTTACAAAAGTACACCTATAATGTCAATGTTACCTTGAAATGTGAATTTTCAAACGTCAAGTCCAGTCCAATAACTTGATAGATGTTGAAGCCTCTGGATTTAGCCACACCAGCAGTAAAAGGTCAAACTTATTGCTGCTTGTGAAGGTAAAACGGCTTGTTGTTCTGTGTGCCGTCATAAGACACGCATTCCCCATCATACAAATCAATGACCTGATGGTCTCTACATGTTTTATTCACTCTTCTTTAACCCCAATATGGGTAAATTAGGAAACAGATCAACTAAATTAACCCCCATCCCAAACCCTTCATTCCCCAGACCCAGGACAGGTCTTCAGTTCTTCTTGGACTTGGGAGTGTCGTACTTCCGCTTGCTGGAGTACCAGAGCAGGAGCGGGATCCCGATGGAGGGCAGGGTCATCACGCCGAACGCAGCCCAGTCCAGCTAGAGAACACCAGAGGACGTGGAGCTCAATGTTTATCGGCCGTATCGGCAGAATTGACGACAAGACATTTTACGGTGTACAACTTACATAATGAGGGGAGAAGCGTCTGTCGAACTCCCTCTGAGCCAGAATCCCTCCCTGTCCCGGGGCGCTGGTGTAGCCGACCTATGGACCAGAGGTTAGAGACCGAGAACAAACAGCGTTTAAGATGCGGTGGATACGTTACACCTATAGATGTTACATGTTCACATTCAGTCTACTCATTGTTTTTTTTGTACAAACTTGTCACCCAAAGAGTCCCACAGTGGCAGGGTTTTCCCCTCATAGGTGGCGCTATATCGATAAACGTCATAGGAAGCACTGAAGAAGAACATATGTTCTGGGCTGGGCGACGGCCGACCAGCACACTGACCACCTCCGCCATCAATGGGTCCTCAGGACCAGACGGGTCTTATTAACGCTCTGTGGACCAGGCGGTCCCAGACAGAGATGAGAAAACAAGTGGCTCTTGTTTTGTTTTGCACCCACGCATGGCTAAATATTTCAGTTAAGCCTAAACTACATCCCAGACAGATTTAAAGGCCCCCTATTACACCCCCAGGTGTGAGTGTGATTGGCCATTACAGTGACATCACAAAGTTCACCCAGATGTGTGAGAACAAGGCCAGCCTACCAGCCTACCCAGTGGACTGTACCAACTGGTAGAATAGATAGATCAGTCTACCGGCCTACCCAGTGGACTGTACCAACTGGTAGGATAGATAGATCAGTCTACCAGCCTACCCAGTGGACTGTACCAACTGGTAGGATAGATAGATCAGTCTACCGGCCTACCAAGTGGACTGTACCAACTGGTAGGATAGATAGATCAGTCTACTGGCCTACCAAGTGGACTGTACCAACTGGTAGGATGGATAGATCAGTCTACTGGCCTACCCAGTGGACTGTACCAACTGGTAGGATAGATAGATCAGTCTACTGGCCCACCCAGTGGACTGTACCAACTGGTAGGATAGATAGATCAGTCTACTGGCCTACCCAGTGGACTGTACCAACTGGTAGGATAGATAGATCAGTCTACTGGCCTACCCAGTGGACTGTACCAACTGGTAGGATAGATAGATCAGTCTACTGGCCTACCCAGTGGACTGTACCAACTGGTAGGATAGATAGATCAGTCTACCAAGTGGACTGTACCAACTGGTAGGATAGATAGATCAGTCTACTGGTAGGATAGATAGATCAGTCTACCAGCCTACCCAGTGGACTGTACCAACTGGTAGGATAGATAGATCAGTCTACCGGCCTACCAAGTGGACTGTACCAACTGGTAGGATAGATAGATCAGTCTACTGGCCTACCAAGTGGACTGTACCAACTGGTAGGATGGATAGATCAGTCTACTGGCCTACCCAGTGGACTGTACCAACTGGTAGGATAGATAGATCAGTCTACTGGCCCACCCAGTGGACTGTACCAACTGGTAGGATAGATAGATCAGTCTACTGGCCTACCCAGTGGACTGTACCAACTGGTAGGATAGATAGATCAGTCTACTGGCCTACCCAGTGGACTGTACCAACTGGTAGGATAGATAGATCAGTCTACTGGCCTACCCAGTGGACTGTACCAACTGGTAGGATAGATAGATCAGTCTACCAAGTGGACTGTACCAACTGGTAGGATAGATAGATCAGTCTACTGGTAGGATAGATAGATCAGTCTACCAAGTGGACTGTACCAACTGGTAGGCTAGATAGATCAGTCTACCAGCCTAACCAGTGGACTGTACCAACTGGTAGGATAGATAGATCAGTCTACTGGCCTACCCAGTGGACTGTACCAACTGGTAGGATAGATAGATCAGTCTACCGGCCTACCAAGTGGACTGTACCAACTGGTAGGCTTACCTATCCGTCACACATCTGGGTGGACAATCCCACTGTGACAATGGCAATTATGAAATGACTTGTAATAGCTAATCCCACTCACACCTGGTGGTACAATAGGGGCCCTTTAAAACCCCAACAAAGCAACCACAGAAAATGCTGTTCATGTTCATTTTCAAATGAAAACATCCCAAATAAAGGAAATACTTTTCTTATGTTCAATTGGTTTGTCTTCTAAATAGACGAAAACGAGTGTGAGGAATCCTGGAGGAGGACCCCCGTGTATGGGGGTGGGGGCTCCCTATAGCAGCTGCTGAACCAGTCCTTGGTTAGGGCTCCGGGGATAAGGCTCTCCTCCACCAGGTGGAGATGACAACCAACGAAGGCTGTGTGCACACGGGATTGACCCACAACAGAAGAATGAGACACCCTGATTGGTCAGAAATAATAGAGGTAGGTCATTCCCCTCACTAACAGCTGACTGGGGGCTACGGACACCCATCTTATCACCACCTTTAACCAAGGGTCACCAAGACTTTAGGAATCACTCGCTAAAATAAACATACCACCACTTGTCCTCCCTCCTGGGCCAGGTAGCTCACAGTCGCCGAGGTGAAGTTGAAGTACCCGGCCTTCAGGGGCCTCAGGACCACAGTGTGAGACACGTTGCTGGCTCTGGGTTCCAGGAGTTAAGGTGGCAGCACGGTGGAGATGGAACCAAATACCCTCCGAGTACCCACCCTTACGGGATACTCATTAATTACCATTCAACACATACACCATATACAACGTAACCTATTAAGTCAAATGTATAACTTTCAAGCAAGGATTAACTGCCAATGTAAAAGCTAAACCTATTAATTATTTTCTTCAATGTTTATTTTTATTTTTTTTATTTATCCCGAGGGAAATGAGTTCTGTGCATTTGACCCATCCTAGTGTTAGGAGCAGTGGGCAGCCATTAGTGCAGCGCCCGGGGAGCAGCGTAGGGAGTGCCTTGCTCAAGGGCACTTAGGCAGTAACCTGGTGTTTCCGGGTCTTGAACCAGTGACCTTGCAGCTCCCATGCCAAGTCCTTATCCACTGAGCTACTGCCCCCCCTAATTATACTGCTACAAAGCTGCAGTGGCAAACACAACACTAATTAATTGATTATTTAATAAATAAATAAATAAAAATTAATGATGCAAATTGACATTTTAGAGGACTTTTAAAGCAAGGCATTGCTAACGCTTGACCAGCATCCATAGTTTAAGACATCCCGTAGCCCTTCTAGTCACTGAGAGGATACGGGGCGATCCGGTCCCACTTGACGTTCAGCATCCCTGAGACGATGCCGAAATCTTCAGGTGGGAATGAATCGTCGGACAGCTCCACCTCCAGCGCAGCACTAGAGAGATTTACATGCAGAAGGGTCATGTGACCAAATTAAAATCTTGTCACATGAATAATACATTTATAGCCCTGTGTGTACAATCTGTTCAAAATGCTTTTAAAGAAAACTGTTCTAACCAGTGGAACATGGGGTCAGGACGTGGAGGTGATGTGTGTGCTGCCATGGTTACCTGGTGCCCACGTTGAAGATGTTGTACTGTAGGGTCAGGTCTCTGCCCTCCACAGCGTAGCGGTTCAGCAGAGACTTGGAGGCCAGGAGCCGGGCTCCCTCCTCTCCTCTCCCCAGGCCCAACACGGCCAGCAGAGCCAACAAGCACAGTGACTTCATCTGTCACAGGACACATTACATCACACTACTTTACATCACATTACATTACATCACACTACATTACTTTACATCACATCACACTACTTTACTTTACATCACACTACATTACATTACAGTTATTTAGCAGACGCTCTTGTCCAAAGCCACTATGGACACAATAGCGCGAAGACATTTGCCCAGACAACTATGTGCAAAGACGAGATACAATCCATATAACTTAGAATAATAGCAGATAAAACAGTACATTCGTATTGCACATTGTATTATTTGCAACCACAAATGAACAACATTAAACCATGTCTTCTTCCATCTGAATGGACCACCTTATATTGGTATTATGAGATGACGTTATTATGTTATTATGGTATTATGTTGGTATTATGTTATTATATTATGGCATTATGTTGTTATTATGTTATGTTATTATGGTATTATGTTATTATGTTATGTTATTATGAGGTTCTGTTACTGGACAAACTCTAAAAGAAACGCAGCACTGTTAGGATCATTTATAACTCTTATAACATTTATAACTCTCAAAACAGCTTGGTGGAAACAAGCCCTAAAGTCCGAAGCTCCTCTTCGCTTTGTCGTTACGCTTACGTGTCCCACCGAGTCCCGACAGGCAGCTCTCAGTCGGGAGTCACGACACACGACACACGATAAACACCCTTATTGACACACTCTTCCTCTCTCGACGAGGCCCACTGCCCTCCAGTGTACAGAGTCACCCCGCAGACCGACATATTAAACCTTATCCTGCATTAGAACACAATGTCGGGGACACGTACCTTTCACGGAGGCTCTTCTTCCTTTCAGTGGAAATCTGCGAAGAACTGGTGTCGCGCACGCGCAGTGTGTTACACGCTCTGTTTAGGCTGACGTGGAAAAGTCTGACCGTCTGCTCGGCGAACACAGCGCCCCTAGTGGCCTGGAGGGGTAGTCGTTACACCACGGTGACGCGCCTTCATGCGCGTGCGTGTGCATGCGTGTGCGTGCGTGTGCGTGCGCGTGCGTGTGTGCGTATTTGGCATTCATAATTACTTATACAGTACAGATTAAATAACAATGTAATATCGAAGAATGGCGATAAATATGCATGGTGAGTGTTTGGTTTAAAAAGGACAGGTTTAAAAAGTGTATAATTGCCAGCTTATTATCATGTTAAGCTCTACGATATATTCATTCGGTCGTCACTAAATATGTATTAAAGCTCTGGTTGTGTTAAACTTCACACTTTGTTCCAATAAACCGTGGGTCCGATACAGTGGCGGCCGGTGACATCCGAAGTAGGATGTCACCGATGTTTTTTTTAATCATATCTGCTGTGCAATACCGGATTTGCCCAGACGGTGGCGCCATTTCACCATGTAAACGACCGAGAGGGCTAATTAAAAATAAAAAACTATACATAATATAAACCTCACCGTTACTCATTCTACTCTGTATTGTATATATGTATATTGACTGAACATTCCTTTACTTACTGCTTAATTTCTTTTTTTACTTACTTTATTTTTACTGTATGTAGCACAATCAGTATTCTGTATTTTGTTGTGACAAATAAACAAACTTGAAACTTATGGTGAAAGAACATTTATTATATGGTGCCTAGTAGAAAATAAACATAAGAAAAAATATGGTCTTATATTAGAAAGACTACCCAGTGTGCCATCAAAAATAATACCTAAATATGGTCTTACATTCAATTGTGCAAAAATAATTAGAACAAAATAGAAGATAATAAAATAGACCTGATACAAGTCCTGAGATAAAATGCAATACAATGTTAAGCTTACAAATTAAAAGGTACTGGGTCCTATGTACACTACACTACTATACAATATACAGTTTAATCTATGTACCTATGCTATACTAACTATACAAGAACTTAGCAAACCAGGTTCTGGAAAACGACTGAATATATAGCCTTCCTCTGTCTGTTGCTGGTTGCTGAATGCTGATGTCAGGCTGATGAGGTCCAAACTCTTTCACTCTGAGTTTTTCTTGCAGTGTTCGTCTTTCAAATGGTGTTGCTTTGAGGGATTTGACAGAATTGTCCATGGTAGCTAGTGTAATGGCTGTGTCCTGTACAGAACAAAAAAAGAACAAACTTGCAACATGAGGTCTCTCCCACACACACGGGTCTCAATCTCCTCTCCTCAGACAGCAAGACGCAGCAAGAACTGACTCATTAACAAATGCTTCTGAATTTAACTAATTAAATAAAATACAAATGCTTAATACATTCGACCACAGCCTATATTAGCAGACAAACACACGGAGGACCCTGTAGCTAGCATTGGGGAAGCACGTGTCCACGATAAACTTACAAAACCCCAATCCACACCGTTTACATACAAATGACACAAGCTGCATGTTTATACAGCAAGACCAACATTTCTTATCCCTTTACTTTACGTTTACATCGTCCACAATAAAAAATAAATGTAAAACTATAATCGGGACAAAAACAAACAACAACGTACCTTTCCTCAGACAGCAAGACGCGAACTGAGAGCAGAGCAGTACAGGCTTTACAAATAACTAGGTTCAACTAGGCTATGAATTGCGCATGCGTGACTGGTTTTCTTTGCTCACGCATTCACGCATGCGCCACTCAATTTGCTCACGCATGCGCCACTCAATTTGAGTCGCGCATGCGTGACTGGTTTCCTTGTTCGGGCGCAATGAAATGCGCTCCCAGAGATCGTATTCAGGACCCTTGATAGGCTACATTTGCCTATCAAATTTGGTACCTACCTCAAAACCTTGACCCTTGATAGGCTACATTGCCTATCAAATTTGGTACCTACCTCCAAACCTGGTTTGGAGGTAGGTACCAAATTTCTATGAGAGTGACGTCAATGACAAACGAGGGGGGAGAATAGCACGCACAACAATGATTTATATTTGCTATATTAACGTTATTGTGCATTTTAAACACAAACATACATAAAATGAGTAATTATTATTCATTTTAAACATGTTTAGTTTATTTTTAGGGGTCAAAAAAATAAAAAATAAAAAAAATTTTTTTCCTCTCTCAACCAGGTGGGGCGGCGCCCCTGCGCCCCTATGGACGAGCCGCCACTGGTCCGATACCTGTTGAATGTTGACTGAGGGCACCAAGGGGAACCAAGCTGAACCAGAAACGACCTGCTGTCAGTGTTTTCTCCCATGGGCGTGTGCATCTGGTGTCACACCAGATGTTAACAAAATAGGATTAAAACCCTTCCAAAGATCAGTACTCACGCCAATCAGTCTGGAAACGAAGTTCCTGGGCTATCTATTCTGATGTAATCAATTGGATGTGAGCTCATGATACACAGTTGATTAGGACCCGTATGTTTATGTAATCGAATGATCCAAATCGATCCTGTCTGATTCGAAGCCATATTTTCAATCCGTGCTTCCTCAGCATAACTTCTGATCTGATATGATGACGTAAGGCCCGTATAACGCACCTTATTCTGACAGACTTATTCTCCTTTAATCAAGCATGTAAATCATCTTATTCCATGATATTAAATCAATGATATTTGATACCGACAAAATTGGAAATGTGAACATTCAAACTGCTCTTAAGTTGTGTAATTGACTATAGGTCTATGTACCAAGGTCTATGTACCAAGGTCTATGTACCAAGGTCTATGTACCAAGGGCATCCGTCTCACAGCAAAGTATTGACACAAATGAGCAGCTTTTTCAGCAGTTTGCCTTGCTCTGATTGGTTCATTGGAAACCCTCAACCTGCCTCAAAAGCTTTTGTCCCTCCCCTCCCTCCCCCCTCCCCTCTCCCTCCCCTCCCCCCTCCCCCCTCCCCTCCCCCTCCCCCCTCCCTCTCCCCCCGTCAGGGACCTTGGTCCGAGGAGGATGAGTCTAGTCTCCTAGGTTCTCGTCCATCGGTAGCTGTCGTAGAGCTGAATGCAGGCTCTGGGCATTATAACAAATTATAATAATGCCACAATTCTTATTAAGACACTGAGCATTCCCCAAGAGGAGGGTTGTTATTAAGTAGGAATACTCACACAAGAGGACTATAGAACCAATACATTTATATTGCCTTTTCTTTCTCATCAACTTGCTGGACCACCTGGGGGATAAAGTTTCACACCTAAAGACGAAAAGGATTTTCAGAGGTCCAAAATGATACCAAGACTTGTGGGCCTACTGGTTTGGTCCATCTTCTGCTACTGTGAGTATTACTTTAGTTTGAGAGAGGCTTATGTGTAGAAATATGAATATGACTATCCCATAGATAGATACTAGATATGATGTCCCATGATCATGACCATCGACTTACAGACCATTTAAATAAGAACGTGATTATAGTTTTATATTTTTTTATATTTATATATATATAGTTGTTTGTCAGCATTAAGACAAGTTAAGATAAGTAGGGGAGGTCTACACATTTCATTTCACGGGCGGATTTTAATAGTCAAATTGAACAACGTTTAAAGGGATATTCTTTTAATTTAACTTTAACTATATGCATGAATGTTTAGTTAGGTCCTAGATTCATTTAGGTCTCTGTGTTTCACAAGGTTTCCTAATTCAGATAGTTGAATATGGGCTACACTGAACAAACGTACATGTTGATGGCTAATAGTAAGGGATGTCCAGAGCAATGACGTGGACGTCCCACCTAACCTTTTTACATTTACATTTAGGACATTTGGCAGACGCTTTTATCCAAAGCGACTTACCAGGTGTACATTAGTTGAAGCAGACAATAGCATAACACTGAGGTACGTGAACATCAAAATAGAGCAGTTCACAAGTATTCATATTAACAAGATGAATAACACATGCTGGTACTGCCAGGTCACCTGCTGTAGCTGTGATAAAGGCGTGTTATCAACTATAACTTATCAAATATTATCAAAATATTATTTTTAAGGGGAAGCTTGTGACTTGTGTTGTATGTTGTTAATGTCACTGTTCTGCAGTGGACAGGGGGACCCAGATCGAGCTGTCCTGGGACAATAGTGTCCGCAGTATGGCCCCCTCTCTTTGGGTGACCTGACACTCACGCCCTCATCTCCATATTCCTCATCACCATCACCCCTTCACCGGGCGGGGCGCTCACAGGGCGCAGGGGAACCATAGTGTCCCCTTCTCAGTGACCTGACCCTCACACCCTCATCTCCATAGCCTCACACCGCCACCCTGCTTCTCGCTAGGGGTCAAGTGTGTGTGTGTGTGTGTGTGTGTGTGTGTGTGTGTGTGTGTGTGTGTGTGTGTGTGTGTGGGTGTGTGTGTGCGCGTGCGCGTGCGCGTGCGCGTGCGTGTGCGTGTGTGTGTGTGTGTGCGTGTGTGTGTGTGTGCGTGTGCGTGTGTGTGTGTGTGTGTGTGTTTATGTCTCCAGGGTGCACATCCCACCCCGACCCCCTCCCAAGCTGCTGCTTTTTCATGCTCATTTGCTTCCCCTCTCTTTGTCTCCCACACACACACACACACACACACGCACACACACACACACACACACACACACACACACACACACACACACACACACACACAGCGTCCAGCTGTAGTAGATGAGCTTGGAGGGCTCCTGGTGACCTTTTGGTTAGCTGCTATATCTGATAATAACACAGCAGGTTCCCACTGAGATGTCCCTAGAAGTGGCTCCAATACTTAAAGCCCTGCCATCTATCAACCAACCCATCAATGTTCTAGGTATATTCTATGGTTCTATAGGGTGTCTATGTATGGTTCTAGGGCCTCGGACCCACTAGGAGAGAGCCCCGCCTGATAGACGTACAAATAACCAGCCAAGTCCTTGGTCCTAGACTTTTACATAAGTATATATATTATTATTATTATTATTATTATTATTATTATTATTATCATTATTATTATTAGCCTTGTTGTTGTTATTGTCATGACATTGAATTCCACCGTCCTGACGAGCATCAGATTGTATTCTTGATGATAAGAAGCTTGGCTGTTCTGTTTAGAACAGTTTTGGGTTGTGAATTTCTCTGGCCAGGACTCTGCTTAACGATTGGCTCTTGGGAAAGAGAGCTGGGAGCTCACTCTGGATCCCTCAGGACCTTTCCTTAAAGCATTCTGTGATTCCATGTTTTGTGTGGTTGTTTATTAACCAACATAAAACCATCATATCTTCACAAGAAATGTTCAGGGAAGCGTTAGGTTTCCTGGTGATCATCTCTTGTATATTAGCGAGTTGTGCTGGCTCCATCCATGAGCCTCTATCCACTCCTAGAGGCAGACGATACTATGATCACTGATCACTGATCACTGAGAGACAGAGAGAGAGAGACAGAGAGAGAGAGAGAGAGAGAGAGAGAGAGAGAGAGAGAGAGAGAGAGAGAGAGAGAGAGAGAGAGAGAGAGAGAGAGAGAGAGAGAGAGAGAGAGAGAGAGACAGAGAGACAGAGAGACAGAGAGAGCGAGAGAGAGCAGCTGGAAAACACTCACATTGAACTTGATCGGGACATCTGCACATTCAAGGACACATCCCGTCTAGCCTCACCATCTCGGGTCAGAGAGAGAGAGAGAGAGAGAGAGAGAGAGAGAGAGAGAGAGAGAGAGAGAGAGAGAGAGAGAGGTTCAGCAGGTCGTCAGTCCTCAATGGAACAAGGCCCGAGTCCAGCCGGTGTCACCCGAGGTCGATGTGGGAGAGGAGTTAACCCTGCAGTGGCATGGGAAAGTCACCTCGGAGGAGAGGATGAAAAGAAGTGGAGCTCAGCGTATGCATAAGAAAGGCCATGTGGTGTTCTCCAGAGAGCGGGTGGTGGGAACCCTATTGTCATCACTCTCCGCTGGCTCCATAGAAACGGGTCAGGACGTGACCCGTGCATACACACCCCTCCTCCACCCCTCCTCCACCACCTGCAGAACACCCCTCCTCCACCCCTCCTCCACCACCTGCAGAACACCCCTCCTCCACCCCTCCTCCACCCCTCCTCCACCACCTGCAGAACACCCCTCCTCCACCCCTCCTCCACCACCTGCAGAACACCCCTCCTCCACCCCTCCTCCACCACCTGCAGAACACCCCTCCTCCACCCCTCCTCCACCACCTGCAGAACACCCCTCCTCCACCCCTCCTCCACCACCTGCAGAACACCCCTCCTCCACCCCTCCACCACCTGCAGAACACCCCTCCTCCACCCCTCCTCCACCACCTGCAGAACACCCCTCCTCCACCCCGCCTCCACCACCTGCAGAACACCCCTCCTCCACCCCTCCTCCACCCCTCCTCCACCATCTGCAGAACACCCCTCCTCCACCCCTCCTCCACCCCTCCTCCACCACCTGCAGAACACCCCTCCTCCACCCCTCCTCCACCACCTGCAGAACACCCCTCCTCCACCCCTCCTCCACCACCTGCAGAACACCCCTCCTCCACCCCTCCTCCACCACCTGCAGAACACCCCTCCTCCACCCCTCCTCCACCACCTGCAGAACACCCCTCCTCCACCCCTCCTCCACCCATCCCATCCTCTGATATTCAGCACATCTTCGGCCAGATGTCTGTCCAGAGTTTCCGGGGACCAGTTCAAAAGTCTGGTTATTACTATTAACCTTTTTGCTAGATATTGTACCACAAACATCTTCTAATTGACTGAATTGAATATATATATATATATAATATTAAAAAGGCCCCAGTATGTGCAGCACAGCATAGTTGTCAAAGCAAATATCTAAACAATCCTGTTTTAGCTTTTTGCTAAAAATATATCCTCTCTTTCAAGATAAGCTTTGTTTTGTATAATATTTTTCCTAATATTGTGTTTTAGTAGTTCACACAGCGGGAGGGAATGGGGAGGAAGGGTTCCATTGTTGCAAATGGCAAATAAAACATATTGTATCTCTCTTTCTCTCCCCCCACTCTCTCTCTCTCTCTCTCTCTCTCTCTCTCTCTCTCTCTCTCTCTCTCTCTCTCTCTCTCTCTCTCTCTCTCTCTCTCTCTCTCTCTCTCCCCCCTCTCCCTCTCTCTCCCCCCTCTCCCCCCTCTCTCCATCTCTCCCCCCCCTCCCCCCTCCCCCCTCTCCCTCTCTCTCCCCCCTCTTCCCCCCTCTCCCCCCCTCTCTCCATCTCTCCCCCCCCTCCCCCCTCTCCCTCTCTCCCCCCCCTCCCCCTCTCCCTCTCTCTCCCCCCTCTCCCCCCTCTCTCCATCTCTCCCCCCCTCCCCCCTCTCCCTCTCTCCCCCCCCTCCCCCCTCTCCATCTCTCCCCCCTCTCCCTTTCTCCCCCCCCTCCCCCTCTCCCTCTCTCTCCCCCCTCTCCCCCCCTCTCTCCATCTCTCCCCCCTCTCCCTCTCTCCCCCCCCTCCCCCCTCTCCATCTCTCCCCCCCTCCCCCCTCTCCCTCTCTCCCCCCCTCCCCCCTCTCACTCTCTCTCCCCCCTCTCACTCTCTCTCCCCCCTCTCCCCCCCCTCTCCCTCTCTCCCCCCCCTCCCCCCCTCTCTCCATCTCTCCCCATCTCAGGTGGATGCGGTGGGTCCTCAGAGCTCTCTTTCCTCCAGGAGCCCAGTGACGTCATCGCGGTGCGGGACAAGCCCCTGATGCTGGACTGTGAGGTGCAGGGCGAGGGCCCCGTGGTCGTCACCTGGCGGAGGAACGGGGAGCAGGTGGAGGCCGCCGGCCGACGGGTCCAGGTGCTGGCCAACGGGACGCTGCTCATACAGAGCTTCCAGAAGCGGCGGGGGGGAGGCGGCGGCCTCAGCGACGTGGGCGAGTACGACTGCGCCGCGCGGAACCGCTACGGTGTGCTGGTCAGCCGCAAGGCCAAGGTCCAGCTGGCCTGTAAGTCCCACGCCTTCGCTCAGCGGGATTACACTGGTCAAAACGTGGATAAAGATGGTTATGACGTTTGAATTTGTACGCTGCTCAGTGGTAACTTAAACATAAACATATTTAGAAACTTTTATTTTTTCAATAACTAATTAAAAAATGAAGGTAAGGTAAGGATAGTAAGTAGAGAGTCATCCTTCTATCCAACAGCTCAGGCTTCATAGCTAGCTATTCTCTCTAATACAGTGACAAATACAGATTTGACGGTCTGATTCTTAAATTCGTTTTTGGCATTACTTTTTAATGAACCAAACATAACGGCAGCTAACATCTTTCTCAGCACTTCCCAAGTTCCACACGCACCCAGAGTCCATGGAGGTGGACCAGGGCGGCGTGGCACGCTTCCAGTGTCAGATCAAGAGCATCCCAGAGGCCCTGATCACCTGGGAGAGGAACCACATCCCACTCAGCACTTCAGAAACAAGGTACATTTAAAGATAATGATAATGATGATGACGATGGTATCTTTAGTTGAAAAGTACTTTTCCCACTTTTATATTAATATTTAAAGCGCTGGCAAAGGTGATGACAGCAAGTGAATGTTGGGCAGGAGTCCAGCGATCCAGTGTTCTAAACAGGACTTTTGATTTGAGTCTTTCTGGGAGATCAGGGGAGGATAGTCCTTAACGGCTTTTCTTCATGGCTTCATTCGGCTTCCAGGCCTTCCATTCACCTCTGTTTGGCATAATACACATCTGCAGTTGTCTAGGTAACTAATAAGAAGTTACATGGATGTTTTACTTTGTTCATTTGTTTACTATATAGTAAACCAATTGTGTGGAACATCTGGCACCACTATATGTCACGCAATAGATACAAGAGAGATATAATCGTGATATAACGGTGATCTAGTCTCATAATAAATACATCTCTGTATGGTAACATGAATCATAGGAACAGTAATATTCAACATGTCGTCGTATATATTCCCACACAACCTTGTGAGTCGGTTTATCTTCTTCTGAAAGGTCAATCTGGATGTTTTGAGAGGGCAGTATTGTCCTAGTGTACTAGTGATCAACCCCCTCTTGTGATGTTTTGAGAGGGCAGTATTGTCCTAGTGTACTAGTGATCAACCCCCTCTTGTGATGTTTTGAGAGGGCAGTATTGTCCTAGTGTACTAGTGATCAACCCCCTCTTGTGATGTTTTGAGAGGGCAGTATTGTCCTAGTGTACTAGTGATCAACCCCCTCTTGTGATGTTTTGAGAGGGCAGTATTGTCCTAGTGTACTAGTGATCAACCCCCTCTTGTGATGTTTTGAGAGGGCAGTATTGTCCTAGTGTACTAGTGATCAACCCCCTCTTGTGATGTTTTGAGAGGGCAGTATTGTCCTAGTGTACTAGTGATCAACCCCCTCTTGTGATGTTTTGAGAGGGCAGTATTGTCCTAGTGTACTAGTGATCAACCCCCTCTTGTGATGTTTTGAGAGGGCAGTATTGTCCTAGTGTACTAGTGATCAACCCCCTCTTGTGATGTTTTGAGAGGGCAGTATTGTCCTAGTGTACTAGTGATCAACCCCCTCTTGTGATGTTTTGAGAGGGCAGTATTGTCCTAGTGTACTAGTGATCAACCCCCTCTTGTGATGTTTTGAGAGGGCAGTATTGTCCTAGTGTACTAGTGATCAACCCCTTCTTGTGCCTCCAGGTACACTCTGCTGCCCATGGGGGTGGTGCAGGTGACGGCCGTGACCAGAGAGGATGCTGGGACATACCGCTGTGTGGCCTCCAACATCGCCAACACGCGCTACAGCCACGAGGCCACGCTCAACGTCACAGGTAGGGCGTACCTTCATATCGGGGTCAGATCTGCGGAAATTCACAAGGGAATTGAACACAGAATGTGAAGCAGCAGGTGAGTGATTATGTGTTTCTGAGCGGAGGGCATTCCCTGCCACCTCGTTCCCTGCCACCTCGTTCCCTGCCACCTCGTTCCCTGCCACCTCGTTCCCTGCCACCTCGTTCCCTGCCACCTCGTTCCCTGCCACCTCGTTCCCTGCCACCTCGTTTCCTGCTCCCTTGACAGTAGTTCACAAGCCGGTTCACGTCCATCAGCTCCCGGACAGCACACATCTCAATTAATTATCACTATATAAATATATAATATATAAATATAATATATAAATATATAAAATGAAAGGGTAAAGGGTAAGGAAGGTAATCTGACCCACCTCTTCCGGGAAGTTCCCCACAAGCTGATTTTATTTTAATATATATAATTATTATTATCTAGTCGTCTAGAACACACTTTGTTGAGCGGTGCTGTATTTAGACAGCTATTGACATGTGATCTATCTGCACACAAATAACTGTATGACGCTCAATATGTTAGATATGATAGATCCAGAATGTCAGCAGTACAAACAGCCAACATATTGTATCAGTGTTCTAGAACCATATATATACAATATAACCACCCTGTCTTATCCACACTTCTCTTGTCTGTCTGTCTGTCTGTCTGTCTGTCTGTCTGTCTGTCTAGGTGGTGCCCCCAGGACCTACAGGGAGCCTTTCATCTTGTCCGGACCTCAGAACCTGACCATCACCGTTCACCAGACCGCCATCCTGGAGTGTATCGCCACGGGCAACCCCCGCCCCATCGTGTCCTGGAGCCGGCTGGGTAAGGCCCGCCCCCAGGAGGGTAGAACCAGAAGAAACACGCTGTTCAACACACAGAGAACCGGAACCTCAATCACCATTCCCTTATTGGGATTGGTCAAAGAAATGATAAAGCAATACTCAAGACACTTAAAAAACAATTAAAAAAACAAAAGAGATATACATAGAGATACATAAAGATATGTCAAAAACAAAGCTAAACAAAATAAACAGGTAAAGGAATGTCCATATGAATACTGTTTATATATGAACACGAATACACACACTGCAAAATTATCTCGGGCGGAGTCTATTGCAACTGGCGCTGGCATATATATTTTTATATATATTATATATATTGATAAAAAAACGGTTTGAAGTCAAACTATTCCCTCTGCCAACCGCCGAAACGTGATACAAAACGTGTCATCAGTGGCACCTATTTTAAACAAATTGATTGGCGCAAAACATGATTGACCATACCCTACTACCCTACTACCCTACTACTCTACTACCCTACTACCCTACTACCCTACTACCCTACTACCCTACTACTCTACTACCCTACTACCCTACTACCCTACTACCCTACTACCCTACTACTCTACTACCCTACTACCCTACTACCCTACTACCCTACTACTCTACTACCCTACTACCCTACTACCCTACTATCCTACTACTCTACTACCCTACTACCCTACTACCCTACTACCCTACTACTCTACTACCCTACTACCCTACTACCCTACTACTCTACTACCCTACTACCCTACTACTCTACTACCCTACTACACTACTACTCCACTACCCTACTACCCTACTACCCTACTACTCTACTACCCTACTACTCTGCTACCCTACTACTCTACTACCCTACTACTCTACTACCCTACTACCCTACTACTCTACTACCCTACTACCCTACTACCCTACTACTCTACTACCCTACTACTCTACTACCCTACTACCCTACTACCCTACTACCCTACTACTCTACTACCCTACTACCCTACGACCCTACTACCCTACTACTCTACTACCCTACTACCCTACTACTCTACTACCCTACTACTCTACTACTCTACTACTCTACTACCCTACTACCCTACTACTCTACTACCCTACTACCCTACTACCCTACTACCCTACTACCCTACTACCCTACTACTCTACTACCCTACTACCCTACTACCCTACTACTCTACTACTCTACTACCATACTACCCTACTACCCTACTACTCTACTACCCTACTACCCTACTACCCTACTACCCTACTACTCTAGTACCCTACTACTCTACTACCCTACTACTCTACTACCCTACTACCCTACTACTCTACTACCCTACTACTCTACTACCGTACTACTCTACTACTCTACTACTCTACTACCCTACTATACTACCCTACTACTCTACTACCCTACTACTCTACTACCCTACTACCCTACTACTCTACTACCCTACTACCCTACTACTCTACTACCCTACTACTCTACTACCCTACTACCCTACTACCCTACTACTCTACTACCCTACTACTCTACTACCCTACTACCCTACTACTCTACTACCCTACTACTCTACTACCCTACTACCCTACTACCCTACTACTCTACTACCCTACTACTCTACTACCCTACTACCCTACTACTCTACTACCCTACTACCCTACTACCCTACTACTCTACTACCCTACTACTCTACTACCCTACTATCCTACTACTCTACTACCCTACTACCCTACTACTCTACTACCCTACTACCCTACTACCCTACTACTCTACTACCCTACTACTCTACTACCCTACTACCCTACTACCCTACTACTCTACTACCCTACTACCCTACTACTCTACTACCCTACTACCCTACTACCCTACTACTCTACTACCCTACTACCCTACCACTCTACTACCCGACTACCCTACTACTCTACTACCCTACTACTCTACTACTCTACTACCCTACTACTCTACTGCTCTACTACCCTACTACCCTACTACTCTACTACCCTACTACTCTACTACCCTACTACTCTACTACCCTACTACCCTACTACTCTACTACTCTACTACCCTACTACTCTACTACCCGACTACCCTACTACTCTACTACCCTACTACTCTACTACCCTACTACCCTACTACTCTACTACCCTACTACCCTACTACCCTACTACCCTACTACTCTACTACTCTACTACCCTACTACCCTACTACTCTACTACCCTACTACCCTACTACTCTACTACCCTACTACTCTACTACCCTACTACTCTACTACCCTACTACTCTACTACCCTACTACCCTACTACTCTACTACCCTACTACCCTACTACCCTACCCCTAGCCCAACGCTCACGCTGCCACCAGCCATTAAAAAGGCTTCTTGAGGCTCCTCCTGACTGGGGCCAGGTGAGGCTGCTTCAACCAGACTCTAATCAGTCTGACTGGGGCCAGGTGAGGCTTCTTCAACCAGACTCTAATCAGTCTGACTGGGGCCAGGTGAGGCTGCTTCAACCAGACTCTAATCAGTCTGACTGGGGCCAGGTGAGGCTGCTTCAACCGGACTCTAATCAGTCTGACTGGGGCCAGGTGAGGCTGCTTCAACCAGACTCTAATCAGTCTGACTGGGGCCAGGTGAGGCTGCTTCAACCAGACTCTACTCAGTCTGACTGGGGCCAGGTGAGGCTGCTTCAACCAGACTCTAATCAGTCTGACTGGGGCCAGGTGAGGCTGCTTCAACCAGACTC
>CM051007.1:30207460-30234960 GCA_027704905.1 Muraenolepis orangiensis | reverse complement strand
CTCATCTCATATGGCTGAAGAATGGCAAGGTGCTGTTTCCTGGAGATAACGTTAAGCTCACCAACAACAACAGGTGGGCAACAGAGTAAAAAAAAGCTTGTGATTTGATGTTTGAGAGAAAGTGTAATGGATGTGTTACATGTTGTTTACCGAATAGAAACTACAAATATTTTGGAAAACCCTCATGATTCCGTTAATAACCGGCAGTATAAGTTTAACACGAATGAAACACAACTATTACAACTATTATAAGTGGTACATTTGTTGTTGGTTTCTCAAGCTTTCGAGTAAAGTAATACACTCTGTGCTTTCTGCTCCAGTACTCTGGCTGTGACCCGCATCACGCTGGAGGACCAAGCCATCTACCAGTGCATTGCGGAGAACACCGCGGGCACCAACCAAGCCAGCGCCCGCCTGGCGGTAGCCCAAGCCAAAGACCTCCCGGCCTCGCCCCAGGGTGTCCGGGCCCACGCCCTGACCGTCAGCGCTCTGCGGGTCGCCTGGAGCCAGCCGGCCCCAGAGGTCACAGAGGCCATCATTGGCTACGTCCTGCAAATCCGTAAGCTGGGCGGTAAGTGAGGTCGGGGCTGAGGACCTCTCTCCTAACGCTAGGATGGGTTAGATGAGAGGAACTCAATTCACTGCTTTTACATGTGACCAATTAAGAGGATTCAATCCTCCAGATTGAGATGAAACAATGCTTGTGTCATGCAGGGGACAATGAGATCAGAATCAGAATGCCGTGATTGTCAAGTACAACCCAATTGTGTAGCAGTCCTCACTGTGCACTCTTTACACACATTACTTAAAATTACTTAAAAAAAACTAAATAAAATAAACAGATTTAAATAGCCAAATATTAGTAAAAATAGTAGTACAAATATACACGAAGGTGCGGTGGGAAGTAAACATATAACGCTGTGGACAGCCCCTGTTGGGCAGTGGTCACTTCCCTTATGGCTTCTATTCTTCAGTTGTCCTTATGATGATAACTAAACGCTAAACTTTTAAATCCCGCTAATGGTTGTTATTTAGAGCCGGACGGCCATGAAATGCAGGAAGCCGTCAGCAAGACCGTCTTCCAGCACGACTTCACCGACCTGGAGCCGTCCACCACCTACTCCATCTCCCTGAAGTCTTACTCGCCGCTAGGGGGGAGCCAGCACTCTGGCACCGTGTTCGCCACGACACTAGGGGGCGGTAAGGAGCTCAAATATTCCTTTGGTTATTTGTTTTATATCCTTTGATTCTTGTGATGACTACTCCCCCTATGGGTGAAGTGTTGGGCCTACAGCACACACTCAAGCATCCTTTTTCTCAACTTTTTAAATCAGGGACCTGTAGAGTTTGACTCTATACAAAACGTTTTAAAATGAACATGAATGAAGATTCAAAAGTAAGTTGGTGTCAGTTTTCCATCAGGGATTGTGAGCAATGTGATTTGTCTACTACCCGTACCGTGGTGTGACGGGTCAAAGAGCATTTGGTGTGCATGTCAACAAACATATCTAAAGTGGGCCTTCAATAATAATTAACATAAAGCTAAGTCTGGAGTGTGGTGCCCATAGTTTGAGAAATCGCTGCTCTGGGGAACATTGTACAGATTTTACTGTGAGACAGTGGAAGAAACCGAGCCTTTTGTTATCGTACGATGCTGTGTCCACATCCCACTCACTCTTCTCATTTCATGTCCAGTACCCAAAGCCCCCACCTTCTTCACCAAGGTGGTGAACTCCACAGCCGTGCAGGTCCTCTGGGAGCCGCCCCCCCAGGCCGGCCAGGCCGAGGGCTTCCGGCTCTCCTACCGGAGGATCCCACACCAAGCGTTTGAGGGGGCGGTCCAGTTACCGTTCCACATCAACGCCCACACCATCTCGCAGCTCGGTAAGTGTGTGTGTGTGTGTGTGTGTGTGGTGTGCGTGTGTGTGTCTATGAGTATGTGTGTGTGTGTACAATTAACCTTCTGCATACATAATATTTCCAAAGATACACTGCATGTTCATTCTCCCTCATCATCTACAATGCAGCGTCATAGTAAACACACAGAACAACTGAAATACATTGTTAGTAAGACCTGAGAGCAGGAGGGAGTCTGGTTCTATAAATAGGACGACCCAGAGGTGGAACGTAGATGAGGCTTAGTGTAGTGATGACCACCGCAAAACAATACCTTCTTCAACTGGAATCTTCCGCCACTGCTGAATACAAAGAGTACAGATTTCCCCACAACAACAACAACAACAACAACAACAACAACAACAACAACAACAACAACAACACACACCACCACCACGTGTCTGACTGCCTCCTGTGGACCTCTCAGAGCAGGGCTCGGTGTACGAGGTGCGGCTCCTGGCCTTCAATGGGAACGGGGCCAGCGTCTCCTCCAACAGACTGGTGTCACTGGCAGAGGAGAGCGCCCACAACACTGGTAACTTCTACAATACTATACTAAACTACACTATAATACACTATAAACACTATATACTACCTACAATATACTATACTATATACTATCAACTACACTATAACAATACTAAACACAATCAAAATAACAACAGTAAAAAAAAGTATCAAATTAATAATATATACATATTGCTGTTAGTGACAGCACTCAGTGGGCAGCAGCTTCATCAGTACAGTGCAGAATACTGCAGAATACTGCAGAATACTGCAGAATAGTGCAGAATACTGCAGAATAGTGCAGAATACTGCAGAATACTGCAGAATAGTGCAGAATAGTGCAGAATAGTGCAGAATACTGCAGAATACTGCAGAATACTGCAGAATAGTGCAGAATAGTGCAGAATAGTGCAGAATAGTGCAGAATACTGCAGTACAGTGCAGAATAGTGCAGAATAGTGCAGAATAGTGCAGTACAGTGCAGAATAGTGCAGAATAGTGCAGAATAGTGCAGAATAGTGCAGTACAGTGCAGAATAGTGCAGAATAGTGCAGAATAGTGCAGTACAGTGCAGAATAGTGCAGAATAGTGCAGTACAGTGCAGAATAGTGCAGTACAGTGCAGAATAGTGCAGTACAGTGCAGAATAGTGCAGTAATGGTAATGAGATTAGATTAGATTAGATTCTAATGTATTGTCATCTCACAGCACAAGTACAGTAGAGAAAATAATTTAGTATCTAACCAGAGTGTACATGTTGCAGTAAAGTACATGGTGATATAATATAATTTACAGTTTAAATGTACAGGTTAAATGTGATCTGAGCATAATAATAGGTATATGTATATACAGGTAAGTGATCATTTAACAGGTATTGATCAGGGGTATGCTATTAGTGAAGCAGGATACAAATATATAGATGTAAATGTATATACAAGTGAGCATATATAAATGTATGGCAAATATAAATGTATATATAAGAGTATGAGCAGTTCTATCAACAGATTTAAATATATATATATATATAAAGAAGTATGACACAGTGTATTATTGGTGTCATAATGTTGTGATAGTGGCAGCACTCCTAACAGTTCAGTAGGTGGAAACATACACACTGTGCACTGTGTCGTGTTGCTTGTTTTTTATATCATTGTGTGTTCATATGTTATGATTCGTTGTGTGTGTTCCTGTCTTGTAACTGGAAACACTCCACAGGATGACCTAAACGGTGTTGCAAGGCCACATCTTACAAATGTTCAATTCATAGACAGCCAGGTGTAGATGCAGGTGCTCTGAAGCTGCAGCGCTGGTCTTGTGTGTAACAGGAGAGAAGGTGTCCTGTCAGTGTGGAGACGGAGAGGGGTCTATGGCCAGCGTCGTAGTGGGCATCCACATCGCCATGGCTTGCATCATCTTCTGTGTCCTCTTCCTCATGTTTGGATACCGTCGAAGGTGAGAACCTCAAAAACATACTGGATGGTTGATAGTATAGGTATGATGATATGTGTATATATATATATATACACACACACATGTAAATACATTTATATAAATATGTATATGTATTAATTGAATTCTTTAACTATGTTCATTGACTCTCACATGAGTTGTTTTTGTAGTACATTGATTGCAGATTGATTGATTGATTGCAGCCTGTTCCAGATACATCGCCCCCCTCTTGTCTCATGTGACTCATAGCAGCCTTAAACCTTGCTTCTTGCTTCCAGCCTGTTTTGCAGCAAAGGAAGCCAGGACAGCTGGTCTGTGCCAAGGGACCAGAACACTCACAATGTCTTGGCCAAAGATGCCACGTCTTGCCTTAGAAATGAACCGGTGGCTAAGGTATGCTTTCACAATATACTGTAGCTCCTTCATGTAGCTATCTTCAAACTAATGTTAACCCTATATGTTGCTCTTTTTATTTTGTAACCACACCAAGACATCCAGTAGTATTACATGTTATTACATGTACATGTACTACCTTTATACAATTCAATCATTTAACCACTACTTCTGCACACTTCTTAAACCTCACAGGAAGGAGGCACGACAAGCCAATGTCGGGTCCACATCGAGCAAGACCAGGCGTGTGTGCCTGGTTTGGACGCTTCTTAACTTTCAACCACCCGTACCAGTCGCAAGACTCCACCGCCTTAACTGACCGCATATCTTCTTCTCGCACTATAACTATATAACTACCCCCCACAAATCCAAAGCTTTATTGCCTTTATGCCCTGTGTGTGTGTGTGTGTGTGTGTGTGTGTGTGTGCTGAATGAAAGCCATGTAAAGAGTCTTTCTCAGGGCTGGTCGTCATGGTGACATGTGGGGTGATGTGTGCGCCACAACAATATTTTTTCGCGAGAGCAAAAAAACCAAAAGTCATATTCTCCATCCCTGGTAAGCACTTTGCACTAGCATGTGATACCAAATGTAGTGTTCTACTCGTCAAGAGACCATCTGGTTGTTTGGCACATACCATTTCTTCCTGTCTGCCCTTTAACTAAGAGGGGAAACATGGCCTTAGCCATCGCCTGACTGCACACTTGTGTGTGTCCTTTAAATGATTGTTTATAACCAAGCCAGCCTTGTGACAAGTTGAATTGGGGGAGGATTGTCAGAAAGTGATCATGTACCATTTCACCAAAAAGCTGTACATGCCCAAAGATAACTACCTCAGTCTGATAGGAACTTCCAAGCCATTATTGATAGCGCCTGCTAACACTAACGCTTGTCCTACCTCAGTCAAAGAGCGTTGTACGTTATGAAACCTTATACCTTCCTTCGCTGGACTTGTGCCAGCTGCCTTTGACACTGCCCACCAAGAGTGAGAGTGGAAGTGACCTTCTCAAGTGGGCGCTCACTTGCACCAATTCACCGCTGCAGACCTTCTCTTTTTGGGGGTATGCCAGTCTGGATTGTATGTGTGTGATCTGCCTCATTTCTGATGCAGATCAACAACCTTTTTAATGGAAACCTCAGAACAAGCTTTGACAGAGCAGGTTCTCCCTGAAGAGAGCGTGTTGATCTAAAGTCACGTCACCGCCTCCTCAGCCTATCCAAAAAATGAAAAACAAGCTTTATTGAATCCAAAGATGTAACTATTTGTATTCCCAAATATGATCTTACTAATAATTTACTAATAATAGTTACAATCTCTTTGAATTCACAGTGTTCCTGTTCTAAAGGTTATGAGAAGTGCTTTAACTGAAACCAAGCCAAAAAGGTCCCATTTACCTTCTTTCTTTTCTTGATTTATGGAATGTTTTTCAAAAGATACCAATGAAAATTACATATTTTAATACGATTTTGTATGTTTATTCATAAAAGGAAGTGCTTCCTCTTTTAGATGTAATTTTGCTAAATAAATAGCTAGAGGAGTCTAGATGTGTTCACCTTTCCACTAGCCAAAGCTACCGTTGTAGAGCAACAATGCGTCCAAATAGGATCACCATGACAGTAGAAGTCAAGCAGTTTGTGGACCTGATGTCCTTCTGCCCGATAGTCCAGATTAGAAGAGGTTCTAAAGATACTCTTTTGTCTTGCCCACAATACCAGATTAACCCAAGAATTGTATTACTAAAAATGTCCCACAAATCTTCAGATTTGTGTATTTATCAGATATATATGCTTTTTCCATCTCCTTAGAATCACAGTATGAGTATCAAACAAGTCTGAAAGGTCCACAAACATGGGTTTTTGATCATAAAGGTTCCAGCTCCACAGCGTGGAGGTTCCTTACCCCGTGGTTAGTTTTGTAGTTCCGATTGTGTAGCTAAGTGAATATTTCATGTTTTTTGAAATGACGACTTTTGTTGCTTGATTAGTTTGTTGAGAATATTTGTTCTCCTTTTGCTCTCAGGCCTCTGTATACAAATTGTAATAATAATCCATCCGTACAGAAGTCTCCATCTATGTGCTCCACAGATGGGATTCACATCTTTGTTTTGGTTTTTTCAGTAGATGAACAATTGTGATTATGACGTTAAACATATCATTTCAAGGAGCAGTGAGGTCTTCCTCCTGGTCCTGTGGGACGAAGAGGAAGACCTTGGATCTGTTTCTATTAAATGTCTTTGGAGGTGAAACTCCTATTACTTGATCATGAGCCAAGAAAAAAAAACATCTCCCCAAAATGTCATATTATCTATTAAGTTAAACAATAATGAAATGATACTATACTATGGGAAAATTATCATAGAGCAATGAAGGCCAAACGGTTACCAACATCTTAATCCACACATATTTGGAACATATTTGAAATAATTACATTACCGATTTATATATTAAAATCAGCAATATCTTAATTAATTGAAAAACAACAGTGATTGTCAGAAAGCAACCAACATATTTATATTATTACACATACATCATTATAGTTCATTATTATCATTATGTTCTGGCACACAATATCCAATATACAAATAGCCTATGTTACTAAATACTAAATATCACTATAGTGTTGGTATGCATTGTCTGTTATTGTGTCTGGACGTCAAACATAATCAACACTATTTGAGCTGAAATGCTGCTAGAAATCCATTTGTCTTACAAACCAGAACCAAAGCAAACCAGAAGGTTTATTCAAAGTTTGTTTATATTTTCATGTTTGGTTTTGGTTGTAGTTTACATTTTATCGCTTATAAAACCAAATAAAGGCCATTTACTAAAACTAAGTCTCCCTGTCAGTCTGTTGGTATAATTTGTTATCCTTTATTGTACTATTCAGTTATTTATGTGTATAACATAGTGATGGGACTCAGTCTGGATCATGAGGTAAGTGTTAGTGTTAGAAGGGGGATATTAGTGAGCTAAGCACAAGGTAGGTTGATTTATGTCAGAAATATGACGATATGAGATGAGAAATTCAATTGTTAATAGTATTAGATTAGATTAGATTAACATGTATTGTCATTGTAGCACAAGTACAGTACAGCGAGTGTACATGTTGCAGTAAAGTACATGGTAATATAATATAATGTAGTTTAAGGTTAAAAGACAGTCTAGGTATTAAATGGATATGAGCAGCATAATAATAGGTATATGTATATATATATATATATATATATGTATATACAGGTAAGTGAGTATTTAACAGTATGCCGTTATTGAAATTGAAAATAAATATATGTAAATGTATATAGAAGTGAGCGTATATACATGTATATGTATATACAGGAGTATGAGCAGTTCTATCAACACATTTAAATCTATATGTCAGGTACAGTAAGTATCTTAGTAATACACATGTAAACTAGAGAGAGGTGGGGGCTGTGATACAGTTTGTTTTTACAGTTTGTTTTTACAGTTTGTTTTTACAGTTTGTTTTAGTTTGTTTTTTCTTTTTCTGTTTTTACAGTTAGTCAGAGACATTGGTGGTGATTGTTATAGGTGTTGAGCAGAGGGGGGGGGCAGCAGAGGGGGGGGCAGAGGGGGGGGGCAGCAGAGGGGGGGGCAGCAGAGGGGGGGGGCAGCAGAGGGGGGGGGCAGCAGAGGGGGGGGGCAGCAGAGGGGGGGGCAGCAGAGGGGGGGGGCAGCAGAGGGGGGGGGCAGCAGAGGGGGGGCGGCAGCAGAGGGGGGGGGCAGCAGAGGGGGGGGCAGCAGAGGGGGGGGGCAGCAGAGGGGGGGGGCAGCAGAGGGGGGGCGGCAGAGGGGGGGGGCAGCAGATGGGGGGCAGCAGAGGGGGGGGCAGAGGGGGGGGGCAGCAGAGGGGGGGGCAGCAGAGGGGGGGGGCAGCAGAGGGGGGGGCAGCAGAGGGGGGGGCAGCAGAGGGGGGGGGCAGCAGAGGGGGGGGGCAGCAGAGGGGGGGCGGCAGCAGAGGTGCAGCAGCAGGGGGGGGAGGGCAGCAGAGGGGGGGGGCAGCAGCAGGGGGGGGGGGGCAGCAGAGGTGCAGCAGCAGGGGGGGGAGGGCAGCAGAGGGGGGGGGCAGCAGAGGGGGGGGGCAGCAGAGGGGGGGGGCAGCAGAGGGGGGGGGCAGCAGAGGGGGGGGCAGCAGAGGGGGGGGGCAGCAGAGGGGGGGGGCAGCAGCAGGGGGGGGGGGGGCAGCAGAGGTGCAGCAGCAGGGGGGGGAGGGCAGCAGAGGGGGGGGGCAGCAGCAGGGGGGGGGGGGGCAGCAGAGGTGCAGCAGCAGGGGGGGGAGGGCAGCAGAGGGGGGGGGCAGCAGCAGGGGGGGGGGGGCAGCAGAGGTGCAGCAGCAGGGGGGGGGGACAGCATAGGCGTGGCAGCAGGGGGGGGGGGGCAGCAGCGGGGGGCAGCAGCGGGGGGTGTCTTCGTGGTTCAGGGTTCAGGGAGATGACAGCTGAGGGGAGCTGTCAGCGCTCTCCGGTCTGAAACAGTGCAGTTGCCGAACCACACTGTGATGCAGTTGGTGAGGATGCTTTCTATTTGATCGTGTCATTAGGTCGCTCTTATGGCGTAGAGAGCAGCTACAATGAGTGATGACGCAGTTGCAGGCTGTATCAACTGGTACTGAATGAATTTACTAGATAGTTTTAACTACAGAATCCAAATTGATTTGATTTATGTATTTCAAATTCCGATGTAAAAACACAAGCCGTTTCTCGGCTGCGTGGCATTGCCTAACCCATGTCTCCGGTACAATGAGGTATTTATTGAAACCGTTGTACTCGTTTTGAGCACAGTTCTAAAAGTTAAGTCAAATCACTTTTGCCATGCACTTTCACTTTAACTGCTTGACTGATCCTTGGCCACCAGATGGTGACCTTGTAACTCTCTCTATTCCCTATTTTCCCAAATGTCCATGGAGGATCTTTTCCAGCATTTCTTGCCTCATGTTCTGAGGGATCACTCTTGGATTTCCTTTTCTCAAAAGGGTATTATGCTCACTTAAGCAACTTCTCTCTGCAAAGAAGCCCACGATTTTGACATATCCCATTACTATCTGTAGTGTATAATAACTTTCAGTTTCAGACTTTATACTTTCCATGACACTTTATTTATATTTTCTTCATGTCCCTCGAGTCTTCATATGCCTGGATGTCAATATATCCCGTATCAGGTTAGGACCACACATCGGAAACCACCAGGGGCTGTCCTGGACAGAGGTGGACTGGCCATCTGTCAGTTTTGGAGTTACAGAATGGCCTGTAGTTCATTGGCCGTTGGCCTGGCTCATTCCGCAGAAATTCACATTGAACTGAATAAATGAGTTAATTCATCCAGAACGAAAAATTGGTGAGTGCTTTTTTTTTCCAGGGCTGGTGGCACTGCCCAAGGGGACGTTCTCGGGCCCAGCCGGTCCTCTGCCATCTGCAAACTGAGGAAACCCATACAATAGCACATAAAAGCAGTGTACTTATTTCTAAGGTCCTCGATCTAGTATAGTCTAGTATAAGACAATAAGAACACAGAAACACAGAAACCCTCTCAGAAGATACGCTGAGACGATGTTCCGTTTCAAATTTGCGTATATTTCTTTGCAGCAGTGGTCAGAGTATAAAGAACCTTAGGCTACACTCAGGTTTCTGTGTTTCCACAGTCCTCCACCTAGCTCCATAGCTGGATGTGTTGCCACTTACCGCAGTAGGTCTCTTTGGATTGAAGTAGTAGAGTGCTGTAGGGGTTGAGTGCTGTAGCGGAAGACCTGCTGCACCAACTCCCGAGGAGGAGAAGAGGAGGCACAGCGTTAGGAGTCCCAACTCTTACTTCATGGACCTGAAATGTCCAGGATGCTATAAGATCACAACTGTCTTCAGCCACGCTGAAGGACATGCTCATTGACTGAGGGATTGAGGGATGCTCATTCAGGAGGAAGCAGCACTAAGTGCTGCTCCTGGCCGGATGGGGAGAGGTGGAGTGGTTAATGTCAGCGTCTTCTGCCCCGCGGGGGCAGGCGGTACGTGGTCAGGATCAGACTGACTGGGCAACGTGGTGTCACTGTGCTGTTTGTGAGATAAGATGCTGTAACATGGACCCCCAACTCCATCTCTCTTAATACAAAATATTGTTTTGACTAAGGAAGAAACTATAATAATAAATATAGTAAAAATTAAATAGTAGTAATAGTAGGAATGCGACCCTGGATGGAAGAGCATTTAATGTTCCCTTCCCCGGTTCCCCCTTTCAGCGGTCCCTGTACCCACTCCATCTCCATGTATGGGTCAGTCCCCGGGGAGCTCCCTGTAGGTCACTCCATCTCCATGTATGGGTCAGTCCCGGGGAGCTCCCTGTAGGTCACTCCATCTCCATGTATGGGTCAGTCCCCGGGGAGCTCCCTGCGCCGCTAACGGCCTTCGCTATGGTCACTCTGATAACACGTTTTGGCTTTTCTTCCCTCATGAAGTTAAACCTTGGCTAATTTAACTGAGCTCACTTGTCGTCTAGGAGTCTCCAGTCTCTACTTCACCGTCTTGAGTGTTAGAACTAACACGGTTTGTTCTGGTGTTCCACAGATCACCAACGCCCCCTAGTGGTTCCGCCCCCCACCTACATGCACCCACATAAAGAGGCTCTCAGACACATGCTTTGCTTGCATACTCCTATAGAATTGACTTAAAACAGTCTGTAATTAATACAGAACTGCAAATCTAAACAGGCACAAGTCACCTTCATCGTAATTCAATCGGAACCCCCGCCCGCCCCTGTCATAACTCCTGGCCCCCCTAGGGGGCGCGGCCCCCCAGTTTGGAAATCACTGTCTTATGCCAAAGAGGTTTGCTGTCACTGATGACTTCATCCACTGATATGCTGTTCACTGGAGGACCTTTACTTCATACAGCCAAGAACCAGACTTCAGTGGTCTTGTGTCTTGGCCCGCGGTTTGACACTCTTAGCCCTCTGGCCTGAGCGTGGCTGATGTCCGCGGTGAGCTCCTTAGGGCCCTGTGTGTCCACGCTGTTCTCCTCTGGTCTGTATGCTCCGTAGCCTGGGCCTCTCTGCTCTGTAGCCTGGGCCTCTCTGCTCTGTAGCCTGGGCCTCACTGCTCTGTAGCCTGGGCCTCACTGCTCCATAGCCTGGGCCTCACTGCTCTGTAGCCTGGGCCTCACTGCTCCATAGCCTGGGCCTCACTGCTCCGTAGCCTGGGCCTCACTGCTCTGTAGCCTGGGCCTCACTGCTCTGTAGCCTGGGCCTCACTGCTCTGTAGCCTGGGCCTCACTGCTCCGTAGCCTGGGCCTCACTGCTCTGTAGCCTGGGCCTCACTGCTCTGTAGCCTGGGCCTCACTGCTCTGTAGCCTGGGCCTCACTGCTCCATAGCCTGGGCCTCACTGCTCTGTAGCCTGGGCCTCACTGCTCTGTAGCTTCCCCAGGAGGACGTGGACCTGCTGACCAGTCCAACAAAGGACCACGGTTGAGTGAGTTGCAAGAACAACATTAAACGTGTCCTTACTAAATGCAAGAAATGGCAGATCCTATTGAAGATATGGCTAGGAAAAAACCAACACAGAGCGGTAGTCACAGATGGTGTCTCTGATTCCAAATCCTGTGCCTGGAACAGAGGGCTAAAGTAAATGATATCTGCAAGGAGATATTACCTGTGTTTAAAAACATGATGACTTTCTTTCAGTGACGTGACTTCCTGGCCTGAGACTGCGGTTTTGTTATTGAGGAGGTCGTCCTCAAGCGGCAGCAAGACCCTATTGGCATATTCAGGTGTGTGTGTGTGTGTGTGTGTGTGTGTGTGTGTGTCACAGTCTTAATAGTGGGTATCCATAGTTTGCAGTGCCTTACATTCCGATAATCAAGGTTGCAGTAGCACTGTATTGCCACTTGCAGTGGCAATTTACCTTTGCAGTAAATAGTGTGTAAATCAGTAAAATCAGTAAATCAGTGTTGACAGTACATATACACATACTGTTTGTGTGTGTATATGTATATATAGCATATATATAGCATATCATATATAGCATATATATATAGCATCAATATATATAGGCTTATGTGTATTTGACAAATCATAATTCGAAATGAATGAAGGCCAGCTGAATATTGATAATACATGCTGTTTTGTAACAACGCAAAGGATATAAAGCCTACAGACGGCCTCTACCATCATGGTCATTGTTGTTTCAACAGAAACATGGGCTCCATCACTTAAACAACCGCTACGTTCCTGTTCGATTCCCTAATAGACATTTGAAGGGGTAAACTTCAGTTGATATGGCCGACCGGCGTCCATCTGTGTGCTGCGTCGAAGGAGGAGGAGGCGGCTCTACGGTCCACGGTGTCGGAGGGCTTGCCTCGTGCTGCCAACACGGCGCACCGTCGTCGTCGTCCCCTCCTCCTCCTCCTCCTCCTCCTCCTCCCTCTCCCTCTCCTCCTCCTCTCCCAGACGGAGACAACAACATACCTTAATAGGGGCGCGTCTCCGACACAGCCGCCGACCAATAACCCGTCTCAGTCTGAGCTGGGGGCCGAGGGGATGAACGCTCGGCGAGGCCCAATCAGCGCCTTTGTGTTGTTGGCCGGTGCCGGAGAGTGAGTCGCGAGGAGGAGGAGGAGGAGGAGGAGGAGAGTGAGTCGCGAGGAGGAGGAGGAGAGTGAGTCGCGAGGAGGAGGATCTACGCAGCGCTTCAGGATCGTGACGGTGAGCCGGGAGCTCGCGGACACCGAGGGGTAGCGGCGGACAGGTGAGCCCGAGGACACGCGCGAGGCCTAGCGCCACATCGGCATCGCGTTCGATCCCCGAGCCGCGTCGGAGCGGGACTCGATCACTATGATCACTATGATCGAGACGGATCGATGTCGATGTCGGCGTCACAGACAATGAAGTCGCGTCGCTTCGCCGTCAACGTTTAGACCAAACCCGGAGGAGCTCGTTAGCCGGCTTCAGTGGAACGAGAACCCCCGGAGAACCGGTACTCGGTTAGAACCCCGGAGAACCGGTACTCGGTTAGAACCCCCGGAGAACCGGTACTCTGTTAGAACCCGGTCCTCTTCGCGGGGACACAACGTTGATTCGTGTTGAGGGTTCCATTGTTCGCCCTCAGGTTCCTCGGAGGGCTCTCACTAAACAACACTCCATGATACCAGGACCTTCTTCACTAAACCCCCATGAGGCTGTGTGTTTAGTGGGCTGTGATATTAGTCGTCCAGCGGCGCTGCGTCGTTATTATTATTATTATTGTTGGCTGTTTTCAATTAGAAAAACACACACAAAAAAATCCCCAAATGCATGCAGCCATTAACGTAAGTGAAGACGTCCTCGTCCTCCTCTCGGTGTTAAATGGCTGCTGCCTCCTTCACCCCCGGACGGCTCGTCTCGGGTCGCAGGGAGACGAGGAGGAGGATGTTTATGGATGTTTATGTTTATTTATGTTTATAGACTAGTTTATAGACTATAGTTTATAGATGTTTATTTATTTGGGTTCGGCTCTAATGTTAATGTCCGCCCCTGACAGATCTCCTATAGCACACCGCCGTGTAGCACTGGGCTTCTTGGACTATAGATCCATGATTGTCTAGTTTTCTGCAGAATAATTAGTAGATCTGATTATTTATTTGATAGGTCTTAGGCGGATAGGTCTTAGGCGGCTAGGTCTTAGGCGGAGGGCACAGGGGTTTTTTGCAGGTCCTTGCAGGATTTCTTAGGCCGATTACAGTAATGGATTCACCTCTTTGTCTTAATCCTCACAGGAGCATGTTTATTCCTCTGTAACGCAGGGTGAGCCATAATGGGTTACTTAAAAAAACGCAGTCATGCCACTTTAGGCCCACTGTGCTTCTCAAAATGCACAATAAATAATACATGCGTAATTACATTCCTCTCTCGTTTGCCCAGATGCGTTTTGGGATAGATAGTTGTGTCATTTGTATAGTTTTTGCAGATATACCACAGCTGCTCCGTTTTTCTTTTACATTTCACTTTATTTTGGGTGAACTGTTAAGCGCGTTATGAAGCAATGGTAACATTTGCTTGTTTGAAAACGGCCCATGCTAAAACCTGGACAGGAAACACTGACAGGTAACGCAGAACCTGTGTCCAAACATGGAAGGCAAGAAGTCACCTTTTCTAGTTTATTCGGGGCCAAGAGGATGTTTACATTCTCTACTACAGCAGGAGTACTTCTAGCAGATTGGTTTGTTATCACAAATACAACAGCTACTCGTGGAGGTTGGCCGTGGCTTGGGCAATGCCAAAAGCGGCCAGAAAGTAATTTAGGAAGTGGGTTGAACTCCTTGGGCTTTCAACGCGGTACCAAAGCTTGGTAGGTTGTTTGGAATATCTTTTGCAGAGTAATATTTGTCTGCACAGGCTTGACTGAAGTGGGTTTATTTCAGGGCGATCTCTTGCAGTGTGTAAACCCAGGGCCTAGGAACCTTACTTAGAAATGACTCAAGTCTAATCATATGGAGGAAGAAAATAAGATCACCGTGATGAGTAAAACATAGAGGCGATGGAATAGCATCTGTTGATATTTTATATTAACCACTAGTTATTCCAGAACAGACAATATGACGATTGATGATAAATGCACGATAACCTTATCATCATTTACCGTCATGTATTCATTCATTCGGTTATAATACATTGCTAACTAGGGTTGAAAAATTCATCCAAATATTATTGAAATTGCAATATGGCTGAGCTGCAATATCTAATATCAATATCTGAATATCTAAAATGTGCAAATGTAAAATCGCGACCAGTTAGTAATGAAGTCATGTAGGGCTGCAGAGAAGCCCAGGCCTGCTTCCATCTTTCTTCAGATGTAATAAGGTTTGTTGGGAACAGACCCAAACCAAATGTCACGTCACCATTGTTAATAGTTTTTCAGTGAAAATGAAAATTGTGATGATTCACTAATAGTGAATCATATTGCATTTGCAATATCTGTCAAAATAATCCCAATATTGTTTTTGAACCTATCTTTCAGCCCTATTCCTAACGACCAAAAACAAAGCCGATCCCGATGCGTGTTGGCACTCTCTGTACATCACATGACGTGTATTCATAATGGAGGGTTCCGGATTTAATCAGATTGAATGACATGTTGCCTGTACTCACTGTGTTGTCTGAGCGTAGCTCCATAGGAGCGTAGCGCCATAGGAGCGTAGCGCCATAGGAGCCACTTCTGACACATGGGCGTTTAACCTGCAATGTTTGTGTGTTGGCGTGGATACCGTTTTTATTTGTGTCAATACCGCTCCAGCTTGTTGTGTCGGTCGCTCTTGCCGGTTGATTCGGTCTCTTCTGGCACTGCCCCTGACGGCCCGTCTATGGGCCAATCAGGGCCGGCCCTGGGTCTTTGGTCCAACCCCCAAGAATGTTGATTGGAGTTGGCACCACACCCTTGGGCTCAACAGGATGAATGAAGCAATTGTAGACTCTAGCCCAACGACATGTGGCCCAAATAGGCACCAGGGGGCGCCGTTCAGTGAGCGTCTAGAACCGGGCAATGGGAACACATTAGTGATTAGTAATTAAATTGTTAAAGCTTGCAAAAACAGTTCTACGTCAGTTTATTTTTTGGTCTGCATCCATCCATCAGGTATTGTATTTAGTCTTGAACTATGTGTGAGGGACGCCAGCAGGGAGCGCTGAGTAAAGCTCCCTCCCTGACACCTGAAAGACCTTCTGGCGATGAGTCCTCGTGGTTACAGGTGCACTTCTGTTAGTTTCTTGAATCTTGAAGAGAAGCTTGAACATAATTCCCTGGGCAGTTTCACCCTTGATGACGCTGTATTACAAACTACCGATTCATAGAATACCGCTGTGCCCAGAATGTCTCACATTATATAGCAGCCGACTATTTTTGGACAAACAATCGTTGGTCCGTTCTGCGAGGTATGGACAAGTTGAATCCCTACCCTGGCATTGAGACTTATACCGTCTTAATACGTGTTATTTTGCTACCTCATGTGGATCTTTGGTGCTGTTGGCTAGCTACATGCTAATGCTTGACGATGAAACATGACCCTGTTAGGAGATGGTCATCCTCATTTTAAGAATGTTTGTGTTAAGCGTAAATCACAGCAGTTAGGATGCTTTGCGGACCATCTAGCTAACTTTAAATTGGACACCACTATGTTTTGGACTGGCGAGGGGGTGAATAGAGACTGTGATCATTTGTTTTTACTGGACTATTTTCCTCACGCCTAATTGCATATTTAGACTCTAAGCCCTTCCTCTCACTGCAGCAGTTTCGCTATATAATGTTTGTATTTATGTATTTCTGCATTCATTAGGCTAATACAAAATACAAACGTAATGCATACATACTTAAATAAATGTCCCTCCCAACAAACCAGATGGAATATAATGAGCTAAAAGTCCATCCATTTAGCTTCTTCAGGGCACTGCGTTTTGTGAAGGCTGCTCTCGTACTCAAGAACATTCTGGATCTTTCCTGGTCTGATTAAGGGGGGGGGGGGGACATCCCCCAAATTCAGAAATCATACAAAAGTTAATGAGAACTCAAGCGAAATGGAATAGCGATCACTCTGGACTAGTTATGAACATGAATACCATCCTCGTTGGGTAGTTCCCTCGTGAGACCTCTTCAGAGCTTTCACCTATCAGTTTGCCGTACCTTTAGTGAGTGTATATTTTCTTGCTGATAGGAATGGTGCCTTAACACATTTTGAAATGTAGTGTTCTAAAGAGGACGGCGTTCATTCATAACGCTATACGGGTTTCAGCCACAAAGTCTAGATATTTAGAAGAATGGGGGACCGTTTTAGTCATTTCGATTTTGCTGATGTATTTAAAGATAAACTATTAAACTTTCCTTCTGATTTTGTTGATCTTTGAAGAATGCTCAAAATATTGAGAAGGTCGGTAATCTACAGTTAGTAAACGATGGGGTGGCCAGCCCACCAGGGGCTCCCTGGGAGGAGGACGGTCACCTCTGGCCTAATATCGGCACGCCGGCTACAGGACGTACCCATCCAGCTCCCGTCTAAAGACCGCAAGGAGCCGCGGCCGGCGAGGTGGAACAGAACCGTCTGAGGAGTCTGTGTGTGTGTGTGTGTGTGTGTGTGTCTGTGTGTGTCTGTGTGTGTGTGTGTCTGTGTGTGTGTGTGTGTGTGTGTGTCTGTGTGTGTGTGTGTGTGTGTGTCTGTGTCTGTGTGTGTGTCTGTGTGTGTGTGTGTGTGTGTGTGTGTGTGTGTGTGTGTGTGTGGGGGGGGGGGGGATGCAATGCAGCAGTTGCTTGGTGTGGATAATAAAACGAGGTTCTATAAATCGATCTGGATGACGTGATCCCGCTGTAAGGCTGTGAACAGACCTAGAGGGATGACGATGTCTCCACCGTGGGGTGAACTTAAAACCACCAAAGACACATATTGTTTTTGGTGGGTGGAGTAGGTGGAAAAAATGGGTTTGTCGACACTGACAAGGAATTCCTCTACTGACGATGTTTGATCCCAGATGTCAACATTTAAAAAATGTTTTATTCTACAAAACTATACTCTAATCATCCCACGCCACAACCAGTTATCCAATGTTACAAACAGGCCTAACCTTGTTTATTGAACCATTTTATTTTTGACTAGAGGTTTTATTTTAGTTAGATTTGAGGACGGGTATTTGGCTGACTCAATCAAGAAGTCAGTAAGAGACGTCGGACGGCGGTTCAGACTCCCGACCGAGACACAGGGGGACGTGACGCCAGTGAAGACGGCTTTGGATGAGAGAAATACAAACTAACTCTAAGCTAACAACCGTGTGGACTTAAAGACTCCCGACGGCCCCTTAACCGGATTTATTTTGTAAATCCAACTTTTTCATTGCTTATACTTGTATAACTTTGATGTGACAATAGACTTGACTTGAATTAAACATCTACCTGGACGAGGCGGTTGTTCTGCAGAGGGGAAATCCCCCGTTTACGGCACTTAGCAGCGAGGACGGCCAGCGCCCGGTTAGCTCAGTTCGTATTGTCGACGAGAAGCCAAGAGGCTGGCCTGCGACCAGGAGGAGATGCTGCTCTTCACTAGAGGAACTTGCCAATGCTTGAGAGAAGCATTGTAGTTTATAGTCTAGGGCCTGAATACATGCACTTTTTACTGTTGCGAAATGCAGTTTCTGTTGCATGATATTAGATTAACGGTATGAAATGCAGCGGTTTGTTGCGGGATTGTAGCCTTACCGATGAAGCTGATTTTATTTATTTTGTAGGCTATTTTCACAAAAAAGTTGCGTGTGACCATATAAGGGCCTATTTGTTTGGTTTCGAACTGGTTTGAGTATAAATATTACATTAGTGTAGTGTCTGGTCCGCAGTCCATGGATGGCTTGGTTCCAATGTGAATTGCATATTCACATTGGAACTTGTCACACACACACACACACACACACACACACACACACACACACACACACACAGGATCATTGGCGTAAGACTTGATGGGCGCATCCCTGCTTTGACTCTAATCTGTACCAAACCATTGATTTTGACACAGAAAAACATGACTCCCTTTCTTCATTAAGTATAGTATAACTACTATGCAACTGCTTCTATATACCGAGAATGTTTAGATTCTGTCTAGCTGACACGGAACAGTTTCAGGTGTTGCGTGCTGGCTTGCTCCAGGGCACGTCTGGGTAGAGGTAAATGAGGCTTTGCCTACATTTGCATATGTCGTGTGATAGCAGAAACTGGTGGTTTCTGTAATAAATAATATAATGGTGCAACGTAATAAATCAATAAATAAAATAAATCACTTTAAATTGCCAAAATATGTATTTAAACATAAAGAACCTCCTGTAGGGAGGTCCTTCTGGAAGTCCCTTAAGGGAGATACCTCTGGAAGTCCTTTAAGGGAGATACCTCTGGAAGTCCTTTAAGGGAGGTCCTTCTGGAAGTCCCTTCCCAGACAGATCCAGAACCACACCCCTCTTTCAAGGCATCACTCAAAAAGTATCACTTTAAAAAAAAATAGTTGTTATGCCTCTCTGTATTTGTATGCTTTTAAATGTGACTTTTTAAATGAATATTAGTATTGCATTGCCTTTCTGTCCTTGACACCCAAACGGGTGGCTCTGGTCAAAGCCTCTTCTCTCTGGTGTGCTAGTTTGTTCTTGTTGCCTCTCCATTATGTTGCCTTTCTGTGATCTGGCTTCCAATTTGGTTTCAATACCAAATCACTAAGTGATTCCTTTTGCACAGGAAAAAGAAGAACCATTTCTCTCCCCACCAGGCGACAGGCGGAGCAGGAATTGATTAATGGAACAGTTTAAAAATAGACAAGCCAGTTGTCATAGCAACGATTACAATGAGTTGTTTTTGTTAACAGCACACGCTGCTATCTATTACAACCCCAGTTTGGTTTCCTAACTTGGGCCGAAAAGTTAAAGCATGCATCTTATTAGACATTTAGGCTAAGTTTGTGTCTCTATGCAACACAATGTTTTAGAAGTGGGTCTGTGCAACTCACGTTCACACACAACCATGTGAGACCATGACTGGGGCTTATCTCCGGAGGTTTACTCATGCGGTTAGCGTCTCGTTCAGGGAGTAACGTATCGCTACTTTTAGACATGCAATAGGTTTGACAAACAGGTTTTAATGGCTTTAATGTTTATGTTTATGTGCAGCCGCTACTAAACCACCGCGTGTTTCAGGGTCGGCTCACGCATCGTGCTGCACGACCCGCAGTGTTAGTTTCTGCAGTATTACCGTGACAAAGCTACGCTCTTCCTGGATTCACTCATGCAGCATTAATGAAACTAAGATGGTCTGGTGTTGATGCGCATGCGGTTGTTTTACATGCGGTTCATTTAGCAGACGCTTTTGTCCAAAGCGACATGCAATAAGGTCATTCAACATAGTAAGGCAAGAGAACTACGAGTCACCAGAAGTCATAAGTGCATTTCCTTCCCAACACGCCTCCAAGAGCAGAACCAGAGCTCAAGTAAAGTACAATATGTTGGCTAATAATAGAGCTAACAAGAAAACAATAGAGTAAACACTAGAGCTCACTGGGTCAACTCCTTATTATCCAACACCATCACCAACGTTTCTTCTATTCCACAGGATGGAGCGAATGTCCGAGGAGGCTCTGCGCCTGAACCTGCTGAAGCGAGGCCTGGAGTCGTCTGCAGAGCGCGAGGAGGCCCTGGCCAAGCGCCTCAAGATGGAGGGCCACGAGGCCATGGAGCGCCTCAAGATGCTGGCCCTGCTCAAGCGCAAGGACCTGGCTGACCTGGCGGCTCTGGAGGGGGCCGCCGCCGCTGGGTCCCTGGGCGACGGAAAGGGACCTGGGATCAGCAGCCAGCACCACCACCACCACCATCAGCAGCAGCATCAGCACCACCACCACCATCAGCAGCATCAGCACCATCAGCATCATCCTCAGCAGCATCATCATCCTGGCATCATGGGGTCCAGCGTGGCATACGAGGAGAAGCTCAACGGGAGCCTGAGAGCGGGCCACGGGGAACTCAACAAGAACGGGAAGGAGAACATCCTGGATGAGCCGGTCGACATGAGTGCCAGTCGGAGATGGTGAGTGGAAAGTAATGTTGTTTTCTCCTGTTCCAGTGTGGGGTTTTCCTATGAATATGGTGCATCCACTTATTAAGTACTAGTAATAGTAAATACTCAAAGATACTTTACAAAAATTAGAGATGGTGACATACAAACATGCACAGAACAAAAGAGGCCTTAAAAGAAGGTGTTTAAAACAATATTTAATAAACAATGACCTTTGGAACTCATGTTGAAGTTGAGAGCTCAGTGTTAAAATTGTCATCTCTTATCTTGTGTGAACTTGAGTGAAAGTGAGCTGTGTAACTTCCAAACCACTAGGGGGCATTGTGGCACTATGTCACGTGGGATTGCGTCATGAAAGCCGGAGATTGAGGGAATACCTGAGTTTGCTGACACCTGGCAGGAGCATCACAGTCACAGCTTCTATATATATATATATATATATATATATATATATATATATATATATATATATATATATAGAGAGAGAGAGAGAGAGAGAGAGAGAGAGAGAGAGAGAGAGAGAGAGAGAGAGAGAGAGAGAGAGAGAGAGAGAGAGAGAGAGAGAGAGAGAGAGAGAGAGAGAGAGAGAGAGAGAGAGAGAGAGAGAGAGAGAGAGAGAGAGAGAGAGAGAGAGAGAGAGAGAGAGAGAGAGAGAGAGAGAGAGAGAGAGAGAGAGAGACTCTGACTGACTGACTGACTGACTGACTGACTGACTGACTGACTGACTGACTGACTGACTGACTGACTGACTTCCCTCCCTCCCTCCCACATTCAGAATCACTTCTGGAGTCTGGTACCGCCATGTCCAGTGTTATTTTGGGATAGCAAGGTTTTGTTGTGCTAACTAGCCTCCTAAACTACAGCCTGATGGCTGAGAGGGCGCTAGGCTCCAGGCCTTATTTTTCTCCATAGACTTGAGGCCTTTTTCAACCGTTAACACGTCGTGCACGGGACTGTTCATTTGGAATTTGTTTAATTTGTTTGAACGTGTGTCTTTTTTGTGTGTCCATCCTCGGCAGTGAGGCGGCGTGCGAGCGGCGCTCTCTTTCTCCAGATGTGATCGTCTTGTCTGATAACGAGGCGACTAGCCCCAGGAGCACCCCCCACCCGGAGGAGAGGCTGCACCAGGCCAACAGAGAGATCTTCAGGGTAGGATCCTACTCACACAACGGTGCTCCATGCATGCCAGCTTCTGAAATCTGTTAGATTACATAGAAAATGAACTCTGTGTTGTTCCTCCTCCAGGGGAAGAGTGGCGTGGAGCGCCAGCAGATGATCAAGGGGCTGAGAGAGGAGCTGCGTCTGGAGGAAGCGCGCCTGGTTCTGCTGAAGAAGCTCCGTCAGAGCCAGATGCAGAAGGAGAACGTGGTGCAGAAGGTCCAGTGGCCGCTCTATTACTGGGTTGTTCTGAGGTCCTCAAACGTTCTACATTTCATAAGTCATTTAGCAAATGCTTTTGTCCAAAGTAAACGGACTGTATTTATATAGCCCTTTTCTAACCAGTGGCCACTCAACGAGTTAGGCCTCACATTCACCCATTCACACACCCATTCACACACCCATTCACACACCCATTCACACACACATTCATACACACATTCACACACCCATTCACACACCCATTCACACACCCATTCACACACCCATTCACACACCCATTCACACACACATTCATACACCCATTCACACACCCATTCACACACACATTCACACACACATTCAGACACACATTCACACACACATTCATACACACGTCCATACACACGTCCATACACACGTTCATACACACGTTCATACACACATCCATATACACATTCATACACACATTCACACACACATTCACACACACATTCACACACACATTCATACACACATCCATACACACATTCATACAGACGTTCATACACACATTCATATACACATTCATACACACATTCATACACGCGTTCATACAGACGTTCATACACACATTCATATACACATTCATACACGCATTCATACACACATTCATTCACCCATTCATTCACACATTCACACACATTCATTCATACACCGACCGTGTTGTCAGCCATGCGAGGCAACAGCGAGCTGGTCAGGAGCAGTAGGGGTTAGGGTGTCTTGCTCAGGGACCAGCGACCTTACCTGACAACACGTAATAGCTCCTGAGTTACTGCTGCTGTGTGTTGTACAGGCTGGTCCAACAGGTACCCTTCCTTAAGGTCACACATCTCTGGCGCTCCAAAACACACGGATGCTAAATAATAAACTGATATAAATGAGTCATTATATTCTATGTTCTGTCTGACCGGGGTGAAGCAGGGGACGGGCAGCTGGTAGAATCCCCAACCCCAGTTTCTTGGACAAAATGTATATCTCAAGTCATTCTAGTTATTTATAAAACCGCCACAAGGTAAAAACAAGCAAGTCTCATTAACGGACCGTTTTTTCCTTCCTAGTCTGGTACCTGACTCCAGGTCAGTACCTGCTGCGGATGTGGTTCCACCCACACAGGAGCTGCACTGGCCACGCAGTTCTTGAACCTGCCTTTTAGTCTTGTAGAGCTAGCGGCACACGCTGCTTATGAACCGCGGCTTTACTGTGGCATCCATTGGGGACATTTAGAAATGTGAGATGCATCCGGTTTGATTGGGTTTGAGTTGGGCTGTTGTGTAGCCCGGGTACTAAGATTCTCCTTTTGTGTAGCCCGGGTACTAAGATTCTCCTGTTGTGTAGCCCGGGTACTAAGAGATTCTCCTTTTGTGTAGCCCGGGTACTAAGAGATTCTCCTGTTGTGTAGCCCGGGTACGAAGAGATTCTCCTGTTGTGTAGCCCGGGTACTAAGAGATTCTCCTGTTGTGTAGCCCGGGTACTAAGAGATTCTCCTGTTGTGTAGCCCGGGTACTAAGAGATTCTCCTGTTGTGTAGCCCGGGTACGAAGAGATTCTCCTATTACTGACCCAATAACGATGGCTCTACAGAGAACTGCCGTAGTGGTCATGTGTTCAAAGCCTTACATTTGTAATATTGCCATGGGTTCAGACGTGAACATGGGGACTAAATAAAGAGCTGTACATTCTATATTGAATGATATTGTGACCTTTATTCGAGGTGAGAAATGTATCCCTGGAAAATGTACCTTCAGTATGTTGCCCTCGGATATAGAAGGGTGTGTTGTTGGATGTATGATACCATTGTGTTGAGACGGTGTTCCCGTGTTTCAGGTCCCGGTGGTGCAGAACACCACCTCCTTGCAGCCCACACCCATTCACAGTTCTCAGGGGATGGGGAAGCTGCCCATTCGACCGGGCCTCAACACCACAGAGCCCCAGAATCTACGCACGGTTCAGGTGTGTGTGTGTGTGTGTGTGTGTGTGTGTGTGTGTGTGTGTGTGTGTGTGTGTGTGTGTGTGTGTGTGTGTGTGTGTGTGTGTGTGTGTGTGTGTGTGTGTGTGTGTGTGTGTGTGTGTGTGTGTGTGTGTGTGTGTGTGTGTGTGTGTGTGTGTGTGTGTGTGTGTGTGTGTGTGTGTGTTTTCAGGCGGTGTGTTAACTTGCATGTTAATTAACAATACCTGCTCAGTTGTATGCATTAGCTTCCTGTGTTACACGTTAACTCGTAGAGCGTCTTAAAGCATTCATGCTGCATTGTGGCGACTATCCTGACAACTGAGTAAGTCACTCTGCTGGGCCAGGAAGTTTGAGGGTTTTTTATGTACAATTTCCTCATTTTATTTCCTCATTTTTATCCGTATCTCACTTATTATATGTGGAAAGCTACCTCAATGTTTTTCTGATGTCTATTTGGAAACGAAAAGCGATGCTTGACGTAGGTTATTGTTAGCGTAGCCCACCTGAAGTCTCCTTTGTGCTTGTAGTATTCTGAGACGCCGCGGTGAGCAGTGTCCCATGGGGCTTTGTGGTGAGCAGTGTCCCATGGGGCTTTGTGGTGAGCAGTGTCCCATGGGGCTTTGTGGTGAGCAGTGTCCCATGGGGCTTTGTGGTGAGCAGTGTCCCATGGGGCTTTGTGGTGAGCAGTGTCCCATGGGGCTTTGTGGTGAGCAGTGTCCCATGGGGCTTTGTGGTGAGCAGTGTCCCATGGGGCTTTGTGGTGAGCAGTGTCCCATGGGGCTTTGTGGTGAGCAGTGTCCCATGGGGCTTTGTGGTGAGCAGTGTCCCATGGGGCTTTGTGGTGAGCAGTGTCCCATGGGGCTTTGTGGTGAGCAGTGTCCCATGGGGCTTTGTGGTGAGCAGTGTCCCATGGGGCTTTGTGGTGAGCAGTGTCCCATGGGGCTTTGTGGTGAGCAGTGTCACATGGGGCTTTGGCCTATTTAGATTTTTCCAACAACGGGCCAATATTATATTTGACACAATGTCTAGGTCGGTAGTTTACACCAAATCATGGCAATTTAAGAAAACTGGCCACAACTAGACTAAAACAGAATGCTTTTTCGATCGTTCCCTTCGAACGGAACCGATGAGCGATGGTTCCTGCCCTCTGCTCCCAAACAGGCTGGGACACAAAAAGACGGTAACTCTCAAGGCCTTATGGACCATGAATGAGATATAGAAAATAAAACCTTGCATATACCATGAAGCGCTATAAGCTGCTAAAGCCACAGTGCAGGCAGTGGAAAAATCACGTTTTGTAGTGAACTGCTCAATGGCCTTTTTATTCAAAACCGACCACAGAAAAGAATCGTTATGGAAGATAATCACAACGGTATTGAAACATGATTGTTGCACAATTATACTAATCGGATGATTAACGATGCAGACCAAAATTAACCCTGCTATTAATTAACCATTTACTGCTGCTTCAACACCGTAGACCATAGCACGACCAACGTTGATTTGGGTTTCTATCAGCCGAACGGTCAATTAGTCTGAAAGGGCTTCACAGCCACATCTTAATGACCAACTCCCTTAACATCATGATGAGTATCAACCCACTAGCCGTGTTGCTAGCCTTATCTTAAGAAGTGCCCTGAAGAGCTCTTTGTTTTACTGCTCAGTAACTCACCCTCCCCGCACCACAAGGACTGAACTCTTCTGTTCAAGGTGTTGGGACGAAAACTAGTAGCCTGGAGTGGCTATTGAGTAGTTGATACCCTACTGCCAGGTGCCGTGGCCTTAAGATGTGTGTGGGAAGGGTAGGACGTATCCAGAGGACGGGTTCTCAGAGCATCCCCTCACTTTTGGTGGCACTTGGTCAAATTATTTGAAAATGTTAAAATATGGTTATGATTTCTCCACAAAAGGCCAATCACAAAGTCGCCTTAGTGAAATAACATTTTTTAAATGACCGCCATCGCAAAATCCTAACGCATAACTTTATTCATTTTATTTTTTTATCTACAGGGTCACACGGTCATCCGGTCAGCGATCAACTCCAGCTTGCCCCAGATGGTGATGTCCCAGAGGGTCCTGGCCCCCAACCCCACCCAGCTCCAGGGCCAGAGGCTGCTGGGCAAGCCGACCATGGGGCGGTCCGGCAGCCTGAGCGGCTCAGGGGGCTACCAGCAGGTAGTTTACTTCATTACCTTCTATGGAATATCTGCATTATTTTATCATTCGATTTTCCATCCATCCATCTTCTCCCGCTTATCCGTAATCGGGTCACGGAGGTAGCAGCTTCAGCAGGGGACTCCAAACTTCCCTCTCCTTGGCAACATCGACTAGCTCTGACCTCGGTCTTCCCCGTGGTCTCTTCCCAGTTGGATGTGCCTGGAAAACCTCCCTCGGGAGGCGACCAGGAAGCATCCTCACTAGATGAACCACCTCAACTGGCTCCTTTCTACGCCAAGGAGCAGCGGCTCAACTCCGAGTCTCTCACGAGTGACTGAGCTTCTCACCCTATCCCTCAGGGAGATACCAGCCACCCTCCTGAGGAAACTCATTTCAGCCGCTTGTATTCGCGATCTCGTCCTTTCGGTCAATCTCACGCTCCATCCTCCCCTCACTCGAGAACAAGACCCCGAGATACTTGAACTCCTTCACTTGGGATAAGGACTCCCTCCCTACTTGGAGTAGACAATCCACCGGTTTCCTGCTAAGAACCATGGCCTCAGATTTGGAGGTGCTGATCCTCATCCCAGCCGCTTCACATTCCGCTGCAAACCGATCCAGTGAGTGCTGAAGGTCACATACTGATGACACATACCCCTCCCCTCCATGACTACGCCTTGAAATCCTGTCCATGAAAATCACAAACAGGATGGGTGACAAAGCGCAGCCCTGGCGGAGGCCAACACCCACTGAGAACAGGCCTGACTTACTACCGAGAATCCGGACACAGCTCTTGCTTTGGGAGTAGAGAGATTGGATGGCCCTCAACAGTGACCCCCGCAGCACCCCCCACAGTATTTCCCGAGGGACCCGATCATATGCCTTCTCCAAATCCACAAAACACATGTAGACCGGATGGGCATACTCCCAAGCCCCCTCCAGGATCCTTGCAAGAGTGAAAAGCTGGTCCGTTGTTCCACGACCAGGGCTCTCTTCACCCGAGTGTCCAAAACATGCGGCCTCAGGCCAGATGATACGATAACAAAATCGATCATTGACCTTCGGCCTAAGGTACTCTGGTACCTTAGGCACAGAAATCCAATAACAAAACCCCACTCCGGTTCAGATCGGGTAGGCCGTTCATCCCCAACACGCCCCTCCAAGTTTCCCCATCGTTACCCACGTGTGCGTTGAAGTCTCCCA
>CM051007.1:30142460-30204960 GCA_027704905.1 Muraenolepis orangiensis | reverse complement strand
TAGTCTACTGGTAGTTTAGTAGTCTACTGGTAGTTTAGTAGTCTACTGGTAGTTTAGCAGTCTACTGGTAGTTTAGCAGTCTACTGGTAGTTTAGTAGTCTACTGGTAGTTTGTTAGTCGGCTAATAGTAGTTTAGTAGTCTACTGGTAGTTTAGTAGTCTACTGGTAGTTTAGTAGTCTACTGGTAGTTTAGTAGTCTACTGGTAGTAGTTTAGTAGTCTACTGGTAGTAGTTTAGTAGTCTACTGGTAGTTTAGTAGTCTACTGGTAGTTTAGCAGTCTACTGGTAGTTTGTTAGTCGGCTAGTACTCTCTCAATGCCCTTATAGTTTGTGTACTGGTTTAGTAGCGGCCATCATCTTCTGGCCAGAAGCTGGGACTGTCTGTTTTGTGATAATATAGTAAAGTAAGTGTAGACTTGGACACAGTAGGGCAGGTTTCTAATTGTATTATTTCTTTGACCTTCTATTCATTAAGGCTCTCATCCAAGAGATAGACCTGCTGCATGAGTTATTTTAGACTGGAGCTCTGCCTAGACCGTATTCAGGCCTTCACGGCCTCTGGTGCTCCTCATCACACCTCTCTCTCAGGGAAGCTGCGTGGGTCGCTGTCCCGCATGGAGCCCTTCTACTGCGCTCAGTGCAGGACGGACTTCACCCCCCATTGGAAGCAAGAGAAGAGCGGGCGGATCCTATGCGAGCAGTGTATGACCTCCAACCAGAAGAAGGCCCTGAAGGCTGAGCACACCAACCGGCTGAAAAACGCCTTTGTCAAGGCTCTGCAGCAGGAGCAGGTCAGGATTGATATTCATATATGTTTATTAGTTCATTTGTCCCACGTGTCAAAGTCCTTCATCGCTGATAATCAGAATTGTTAAAGTGCTTTCAAAAATGTTTATATAATAGTAGACTATAATATTAATAGACTATTTTGAACAAAATAATGTCAACGACTTCCATTTAGCTTGGTCCTTCCCATGTTCTAACCCTAACCCTCCATGTTCTAACCCTCCATGTTCTAACCCTAACCCTCCATGTTCTAACCCTCCATGTTCTAACCCTAACCCTCCATGTTCTAACCCTCCATGTTCTAACCCTAACCCACAGGAGATAGAGCAGAGGCTCCAGCAGCAGGCGGCCCTGTCTCCCAGTCCAGCCCCCAGTGGGCAGGTTGCCAGCAAGCCAGAAGCCATGATCCGACATCACGCTCTCCGTCAGGTAGGCTTCTAGAGGGGTTTTTGGGGGGTTTTACATTTAATTTTAAATGAAATATTGAATACCGCATCACAGCTTCATGAAGGCGCGGTCAGTGGCAATTTCACGCTCCTGAATGCAAATGTACACTCTTCAAGACAAGACACACTCTTTACATTGTGTCTTGTGGTGTTTCATGGGGAGCCCATCGTGAACAAGTTGCCAGTTTAGAGAGACATCTTCTCCAGTACGACATGACACCATGACATCTTCTCCAGTACGACATGACACCGTCTTACTGGACGCTCAGTGGCTCAACTGTGCATACGAGTGTGAATGAGCTATGGCCACTAGTTTAAGGGTGTGCCCCTCGTGTTGGAGGGGAACAGAGCGGTGGTGTTGTCATGAAGGAGGAAAGGAGGCCCTGTTTGGTCCTCCTGGCTGCTCACGACCCCTCTCTCCTCAGCAGTCAGGAGGACAGGGAGAGGATGGAGAATGCCTTAAACGGAATTCAACACTGGCACCCAAATCTGGCAAGAGTCTTAAATCAGTACAGCCATCATCAGAGCCAGCACCTCTGTGCGGGTCTCGCCAGTCAGTTAATTGTATGTTTAAACCACTAGCCTAGCTAAATATGCAGCTTGCCCAGTAAAGTGGGCGGTCACAGTCTGCAATTATTCACGTTAAGCAGTTAAAGTTTCTACATTCTTACAAGATCATAACTGGGAGCGAGGTTGGAAGTAGGGAAGCGGAGTTGGCTGCATTGAGTCATTAGTTTACATTTTTCCGACCTTTTTTTTAGCAATGCATATAAATTAAACTAGATTAAAAACCTAATGGGCTAGTGTATGATGAGTGTGTGTGAGTGAGTGTGTGTGTGTGTGTGTGTGTGTGTGTGTGTGTGTGTGTGTGTGTGTGTGTGTGTGTGTGTGTGTGTGTGTGTGTGTGTGTGTGTGTGTGTGTGTGTGTGTGTGTGTGTGTGTGTGTGTGTGTGTGTGTGTGTGTGTGTGTGTGTGTGTGTGTGTGTGTGTGTCAGGCATATATTCAGACTAACCCACACTTTACACCTGACGATACACTGAGATGTTGACACCTGGATTCGGATCCGGTTCTGCACCAAAATCGAATCAACTGTTCCTGACCCATGAATCTCCAATTCTGTACATAACTGGTTGAGTTACCTTGATAACAGACCGGGTAAGAGGTGAAAACAGAACCTCCAGTCTATCCCACCAACAAAGTGAAGGCAGTTGTTGGGGTTGTTCCAGGCTCCCCAGCCCCAGGCGCCCATGCAGCGGGGGATGTCCAGCTCAGCGCGCGGCGTCCTGTCCAACTTCGCCCAGGCCTCCCAGCTGTCCGTGGCCACCAGTCTGATGGGCATGACGGGCGCCAAGCGCTGCTCCAGCGGGGGAGGAGGGGGCGGCGGCCCCGGGAGCAGCGGTGGAGGCGGGGGAGGAGGAGGAGGAGGAGGAGGAGGAGGAGGAGGAGGAGGAGGAGGCGGCGGCGGTGGCAACCGGCTGCAGCACGACAGTCGCCGCCAGATCTACAATATCCCCGGTCAGCGGCAACATCGCCTTTCGCCATTGTTCCCCATCGTTTCAAGCGTCAACATTATTTTGATGATGAGGATGACGAAGGCTCTTAACCAAATCGGTGTGTTCCCTTTGTGTCGCAGGGTTAAACATCGCCTATCTGAACCCAGCCGCCGTCGGGAGCCACAAGAGTCCCAGCTTAGCGGACCGGCAAAGGGAGTACCTTCTGGACATGATCCCTCCCCGCTCCATCTCACAGTCCATCTCTGGGCAGAAATAATCCCTCTTCCCCCCCCTCACTAACTCCTCCCCCCTGACACAGCACTCCCCCCCCCCCCCCCCCAATCAAAATGTCCCTCCCATAGCATGCAGTGCCTGTCCATGTGCCTACCTTAAACTAACCCCCAGAGAACAGCAATCAGCAAGACAAACACACCAAACTGGTCAAGTCCACCCTAAATGTCTTACTTTATAATGTTTGACGAGGTTGTTTAGATGATCAGCCCGTCCCTGTTGTTGTTGTTGTCATTGCGATTATTATATGCTGTGTTTTTTTTCTATAATTATCACAGCCATGTTTTGTCATATTGGTTGTTTTGGGCCGGCGAGACGGACTCCTGGACGCTGACGGCTAGTCGGTCGGTTGGCCGGTCTGTCCTCGTGGTCCCATGGCTGCTCAGAGGGGGGTCCAGGCACTAGCTCCTGGGGACCAGGGGGTTGAGTGTTCCTCCTCACCGGGCACACGGCGTTTTCTCAGTGTTAGTTGTACAGGAATTTTAGAAATTCATTCTGAAAAAAGCTAGAAAAAATTTAAAACGTTTTGCGGAATAATGGATACAATACGGTTTAAAAATATGAGGTGGATCTTTTGATACGAACACAACCTAACAATTACTTATGGATACATTATTTGGTGCATGTCAATATTTGGTTGAACACACAAATGAGCTAATATCCTACACACACACACACACACACACTAGGATGTTAAGTAGGTATTTTATTTTTTGTGCATTTGCGTGAGTACATGAGCCTGGACGAGTCCGTGTGCAAGTTTAGACGGTGGAGGGATGAGTGTTTCAGAGGGACGGAACACGGGCCTTTAACCTTCACACCACCTTCAAATATATTGGCCATTTTCCTGTGTCCCAAATGTAACTGTTGTCGCATTAATGAACACTAAATAATCCAAGCCAGCCTTGACAGGTTGTGTGGATTTGATGTGTTGCTAATATAAGGAGACGCCTTATTTTTATCCGTGTGCACAGCTGTAGAAAGTGTGGCTTCTGTAGCTGTCCTTATGCCTTCGGTAGTTTTGCTTCCATGCATGATGGGGAATGTTCTCCCAGAGGTTCATCAGAATTGTTAGCGAGCCGTTCTGATGAACCTGTGGGTGACTTCAGACCACATTCTATTGGGCAATTGGATGGGAGTTGGTGGATATTGATTTCACTCTCGTTGAGTATCCGCCAATTCCCAACATTAATGGCACTAGGCGGTCTTGAAAGTTATGCTATGGCTATTAAACCGTACATTTTACAAAAGCTATTCACAGCTATTAAAACCATACTTTTTTCTAAAGCTATACACGGCCATTAAAATCATACATTTTACTAAAGCTTTTCACAGTGTATAACTTTACAAAGTTATACACATAAACTTATTTTGAATGCCCAGGGAATTTCCAATAAGTGTTTCACAGCGGTGAAGGTGATGATGTTTGAGGTAGATTCCGGCCCCTGCCCACGGGCCCTGCCCATGGGCCCTGAGCCGGGCCCTGGGCCAGGCCCTGAGCCGGGCTCTGCACTTACTAACTGCAATAAGTGATTGAGCTGCAGTACTTCATTATTTGGTGGTTAAACATCATCTCTGTGATACATCAATACGCTTGTAAAATAATACAATCGGTGTAAAAATACTTCAACATTTTAAATGCAGCAGAGATGATTGCCTCTGGCCAGTTAAAAGCACCTGGGCCATGGAGCCCAGCCTGGAGACCAGGGGACAGTCCTATTGGGGACAGTCCTATTGGGGACAGTCCTATTGGGGACAGTCCTATTGGGGACAGACCTGAGGATTGATTAGTTCAACCGTTTGCTTGCTTTGCTCACAATCACCGTCACATAATAGTCACGGTGAACGGGCCGTCTCATATCCACGATAGGCCATTGAAATGTTATAAAAAATACATTATTCCTTTTTATTTTATTTAGCACTAAAGTTTTTGACCATTTTCAATCATCTATGTCCACCTGTTGTAGTGCAAGTTTGATGAATGACATAGCACATTGAACTGCTATTCAAATAATTGTGACAGGACAATACGTATGTGGTTCTGACACTTTCATTCATACGGTAGAGTCTCGGATACTAAAAACCAATAACGATAAGCAATAACGACGATAAGTACAAAGTAGAAAGGTGTGGTCCTCAAAGAATCCAATGCCATCAGTGAGTCAGTCTCACTTGAGCATTAGGTCTGGCAAAGTGTTCTAGTTGAGCGTCCCGTCAGTTCTTGGCTCTTGTGAGCAGTGTGGTGTGTCCACTGCATTGAAGGGTAGGACGTTGCATTTAGAGTTCTTGTCGTTTTTAGGAGTCCTTGGCGTTACCGTGTGTTGATTTCATGTAGTTTATTTTCAACTTGCATTTAATATTGTGCAGCAAGTGTTTCAACAAAGACTTTGAGATAGCTTGCCTGGTCTCCTCCTCCGTCCCTCCCATGTGGTAGCTTGTTAGAACTAGTTGTACGCGTACTGCAAGCGTTTCATCGGAAATTCCACATGGCCACTGTGCTCAAAACTGGCTTGTCGCTGACCGCTCTCTTGCACTAACAATGCGTTAGGAATGGTTTGAAGGACTTGTTCGGGCCATGGCGGCTTGCACAGCTTAGGAGTTTCTTAAGCTTGTGTAGTCTGCAATTTTTTCAAAACATTGTCATTGTTAAAGCTCATTTGAAAAAACGTATCAGAGATCGCAATCTTTTCTTTAGGGTGCTTGTTGTGGGGCTGTTTTGTTTTTATTTTAGTTTTTAAATTGGCACTATATTGGATTATGTTATTATTTGTGGTACAGTGACAAATTTAACATACGACTGAACATAATTAGGTAAATGCACGTGCCATTATGAGAATGATTTGATGAAGACCGCTAGCAAGACTTGGTCTTCTTTTGTTGTGCTTCGTAGTCGTACTTGTAGTAGTCGTAGTAGTAGTGGATGTAGAAGTAGTAGTAGAAGTAGTAGTAGTAGTAGTAGTAGTACAAGTCTTTCTTTATTTCCATGTGTGGTTATTTTGACGAGACGGCACATGGATATTTTTAGAATACGCATTGTGGGAATCTCTTTCAGTTCATTTGTTGTAAGAATTGGTATCGCTTCTTACTTGTAGTAGAGTGACCAATTTCAACACAAGAAACACATTTTGTTTGACATATATGTGCCATAAATGAGAAGAATTTGCAATAACCAAGAGCCTAGACCACACCCAGGCACGCCTTCTTCAAGAAGACCATTGAATGAATAGAACAGGCCCCTGGGAACAGAAGGCCACAGACCAAGAATTTATTGGAAGTTGCGCCACATGAAAAATGGTATAATTGTTAGTATTATGAGGAGAATCAAGAGGTTCAGCACTTCATGCCCCCCCATGTGGCCCGTTTCTATTGGCACGGTACCAGGTAACCAGGTGGTGCGTCCGAAGCCTCCCGTGGGGTCGGTGTCCCGTATGCAGGCGTGTCCCGTGGTACCAGGCGTGTCCCGTGGTACCAGGTGTTCCTTTCACAAACTCCACACACACTTGAATCGGAAGACGTTAAAAGGTGGCTTCCTGTCGCGTAACAAAAAAATTGAACTTTCTACCTAGAAACTTTTTTCTTCATTTTTCGGGACAGTTTTTCTTCTTTTTCCTGTTGTATTTGTGTATTCCGATTTGCAATTTTTTGCGTTGTAAAGTTTTTTTTCTAACGTCTCCTGAATAAAATGGTGGCCTACCTGAGAGGTAAAGAAGCCCCTTGGTGACGCTAATCAAACAATATCTATATTGAATATGTATAGAAGCCTGGCTCGAGAGGGAAACACGGATATGGATCATATCCAATGCAAGAGAGACTTGGATTTAATCATTGTGTGATCGCACACAGTTCGCCTCACCCTGGAGGAGCACTTTTCATATTTCCTATTGAAAAGACTTATTTTAATGGAGAAAAAGTCGTACGATTTCGAGACATCCGATGGATTGGATACTATCTTAATGTTTGTGAGAGAGTAACAAGGGAGATGACTGCATGTTGGGTCTGTTGTTTTTAGTGTATACATCGCTTATTAAGTCAGTTATTTTGTTAAAGTATTCTTTGCCTTTCTTGGACAAAATGTTTAGCTTTCTTTGTGTCCAAGAATTTACATCTTGCGCTATATTTTCCACAAAGCACTTGTATTATTTTCCTTGTGGAGTCATATACACTCCGATGTTTTGAGCTGGTCAAATATTTTGAGGCGTTTTTGAGTCAGTTTACAGTATTATTCTGAAGCCCACATGAGAACTTCAGACTCCATTGTGGAGTAAAGTTACACCTTGAGGAATAACGGACCACATGGGACTTTCATTTGGTGAGATGTTCAACACGCCTCATGGAGTTCAATGTGTTATGCCTCACAATTAGCCAATATCCCAAATTTGTCATGAACACACGCAGAAGGATTGGCAGTACAATTCTAAAAGTATGGTATGGAAACATTTTAAATGATGTGTACTAAGGAACAGAACATTTTTCAAAATACTTTCATGTTTTCTTTCTCATTGTTCTGTTTCTGGCTGTAGTTACCCGTTAAAATGGGAATAAAGATCGGTTATGAGACCAATTTTCTGGGCTTCCAAACTAAATTACAGATTGAAAAAACAGATTGGAAAGCTGGTCTGATATTCTGAAATTCTAATTTTACCAAAATTTATTTTTAAGAGTATTGATTAAAAAGCTGTTTTTGTATGTGATGGAAAAACACATTGAAAATGAGAACCAGCTGCACTCTATAGCCTTGAAGCTACCTAGGAGACATTAATCAGTGCAATACGTACATTGAAGTTTACATTTAGAATAATTAGTTTTTGCGTGTTATATCAACAGTGTCTCCCACTTGCTCTCTCTCTTTCAAATGTAAAAAGGTCCAGATCAGTTTGTATCTACATTGTTTTTTAAGGTACATTCATAAGCTTGCCACAACATTTGTTTTGTGTTAACATCCCATGGTGAAGTAAAAAAGAAATCAAACAGATGTATTGACTATAAAATGGAAAAATATCTGCTATGTTTGAAGTAACTACTGTATATAAGCTTTTTTTTCCTCCCTTGTATTAAAAAAGGAATCTAAATTTAATGGTTGTATATTGTGTAAAGACGCAAACAAAAAGCCATGAATATTGTGAAGCTTGTCATTTCGTTTTGTGATTTTTCCCCGTATATTATTGTGTAACAAATGTGCAAAATGTATGAGATTTTAACTCTTATTGTAGATCTCCAAGAATGTGTTTCCTTTTAGTATTTCTTTGGGAGGAAAGTGGTGATTGGTTTACAGCGGAGAGGATGAGGTTTGGTTCTGGTACTGAGAGGATCCCATGTTCTCCATCCATCCCTGGTTCTGGTACTGAGAGGATCCCATGTTCTCCATCCATCCCTGGTTCTGGTACTGAGAGGATCCCATGTTCTCCATCCATCCCTGGTTCTGGTACTGAGAGGATCCCATGTTCTCCATCCATCCCTGGTTCTGGTACTGAGAGGATCCCATGTTCTCCATCCATCCCTGGTTCTGGTACTGAGAGGATCCCATGTTCTCCATCCATCCCTGGTTCTGGTACTGAGAGGATCCCATGTTCTCCATCCATCCCCACACTCTTTGTTTGACAGAATATGCACCATATTTCTGTAACTGGTCAAGTAAAAACTGCCTCTCCTACTTGGGTTCAGGTGTGAACAGTTGTGTACCAACATTACCTCAATTTAATGTCAAACCAATTCTGTTTCGGGATAGGAATAAGCTGATCTTGGTTTAGGTACGTTCAGTATTTTTTCATGATCTCAATTTAATGTACATTCGTGGCAACAAATTGCTGTCCTAAAGCATTTAGAAGGAAATATTGAATGATGTGGTTTGCTTTAACTCGTTAAACAACACGTTAAAAAGGGCAAGGCAATCCTCCTAAATGTTGTAAACCATATAACAAAAATGATGACTTTTCCTATAAGAGCTGGAAAATACAATATGAATAGAAAACTGTTCTATGGCCACATTGGTTGCTGTTGAAAATGCAGGGAATATTAATGTTATTGATTTAAAATTGACATCAGGAGAATGAATGACAATATTAGTTAAGTAAATTTAATCTGATATTTAATAAATCAGTTTGTATTTTGCTCATGACATTAATCTTACCTTTTGCACATCCTTGATATTTAAATGTCTTCAGAAAAGAAAATTAGATTAGATGTTTAAATACTGCCAATTGATTGAAAACAATTATGCATTGACTGAAAAAATAAGCTAATTTTGAAGGAAAAACTTTGTAATATTTATCTCTTGCAAGCTATGTTTAATAAAGGTTGAAACAATTCTGTTATGCAGTGTGACATATGTAACCGCGTTCATATTGCACCTCACTTCCCTGTTACAAAAAATGGATGTTTTTAAATGGAGCCGCTAATGTTAGCCTTGTTAAGAGGAGAATAAATATGGATTGAAATGGTTCCCTTAAAATATAACTCTGATAATTTCACAAAGACTCTCGGTTTATCTCTGGAGAATACGTCCAATGAGGAGGTGGTGACCGTACATTTACTGTCATTTATGTGACAAAGAAATCAGAAAAGTGGTAAAGAAATGTTGATAAATACTATTCATATCCTATACTCTGTGATCATAATGCATGTATAACTATCTACATGAACAGGATATAATCCTAAGTATGCACGTGAACAATAGTCCTAGTTGGGAGGCTAATCACTGTCCTCATAAATGACAACTGAAGAGACCTCAAGCTAAACGTCTGCTGCTGTGCAGGGAGTCCAGATCCCGCCCTGTTGTGATGTTGGCTGGTGGGGGGTTCTGGGTGGGTTCTGGGGGGGGTTCTGGGTGGGTTCTGGGGGGGTTCAGGGGGGGGCGATGCTCCGAGGACCAAGCCCACCTGGGAGACGACGGCCAGCTGGTGAACCTGAGGACAGATGTTGAGCGGCACCAGGATTTGTTACCGGATGTCGTCGTCCCCACTTCAGTGTTAGCCGGCAGGAATGTTTCCTTATCCGGCACGGTAATGGCAGACCACTCAAAATAAAAAGGATCTATTCATCCCTATAGTTCTTTTTTAATTTCTAGGGATTGGAAACGTTGGGAACTGAAGAGAGGGGCAGGTGGTGAAGGGTGTAGGGTGGTGAGGGCTTGGAGCAGGACACTCCAGGTGTGAATTGACTTGGTACATTTTACAGTACTGTACAACCTGGTAGGGCGGAGTCATACCAGGGACTGTTTTGGATGGAGCTGATGAAGATCAAGTCAGGTGGACCGATGTTTTGCTTCTTATTGCGTTATGTGAGTTGTTCACCTAACACTAGTCTGACTGACTGATGCCCTTAATGTCCGTTACAGTGCCCATTCATAATCAATGATGGATTATTGCCATTGACACAAAATATCAACAACAAACAAAAGGGTTTTAAGCTTTCTTGTTGTCCTTTTCAAGTCCTTCTGGTAGCCATGGGGGCCCTAAGCGAAATATGTATATATGTATTTATTAAACTAATTCAATATAAACCGGCAAAGTGATTTGTGCGCACAGTTGACCGAGGCGTCAGAGTATAGGTAAACAAGACGTTCCCTACACTGAAGCAGCAGCTCACGAGGAGTCAAAGACGTAAAACATATATGACCGATACATATTATGCCATGAGCTACACAAGATGAGGCAAGCTTAAACCAAGAACTGAGACTGTATTCAGATCAGCTGATGCCCTCAGTATGTGCTGGGGGTGTGGATCCAGACATCCGAGTATGAAATAGTGAGGGCTAGACAATAAGCCACTGCTAAGGATTTACTTCTGAGCACTTGGACTTTTTACACAATACCAAAAAAGCTCAACGTTCAACATCAAGTCGTGGTATTTTTATTATTGCTTTTAGGATGTCTATCTCCAAAGGGACTATCGGTGAAAACTAGCCTTTTGGCTAATTCGAGTACTTTTACATGTTTTTAATATGTTGATTAATGTACACTGTCCCTTGTTTAAATAAATCAATTCAATTCAATTCAATCGGTGGTTCATCGAACATCAAACATGCTTCCAGCCTAAACAAAGAAACTCACACACAAAATATCAAGATGTTTTCACCGCTCCGGTTGAATCAGTTCCAGCTCAAAGGGAGATTCCCTTTGAGCTGGACCCAGCTGCTCAGTCAGTCCAGTGTCTACCCTGTACTGTTCCAGTTGCTAAGGATGCTGTTATTGCTTTGCTCGACAAACACAAAGGAGAAGGTAGTCTGGTTTGGTAGCCATCATGAGACTGGAGAAGCTGTGCATATGATCCAAAACCTCTTATCCAAACTGCAGCGTTCACGTTACATCATGCCAACACTGGAGTACGGACTACACTAACTGCAGCGTTCACGTTACATCATGCCAACACTGGAGTACGGACTACACAAACTGCAGCGTTCACGTTACATCATGCCAACACTGGAGTACGGACTACACTAACTGCAGCGTTCACGTTACATCATGCCAACACTGGAGTACGGACTACACAAACTGCCCAAAGCTAAGGTCTTCACTCTTGTTGATACCAGAGACGGCTTCCTACACGGCAAAACGCTGCAGCTACATGACGACCTTTCGATCCTCCCTGAAGGGAACATAAGGTGGCTGAAACTTCCTTTTGGCGTCTCAGGGGTGCCAGAGGTTTACAAGCCTAAACAACATGAGCTGCTGGAGGGACTAGAGAGGTTGGAACCTTTAGTTGATCATATACCGATGATGGGCTGCGGCGGCAATGAAGAGTGAGCAAGCCGAGGCCACCATGCCAAGCTGGTGGCCATCATGGACCGCTGCCACCCAGTCAAACTGCGCTCAGTGTAAGAAAATAGACTTACTAGTACGCTAGTAAAAAGTGATAAGAGGATGCACTAGGAGGAAGGGTCTAGGAGGAAGTGTTTTGTGAAGAGGTGAGTTTTCAGCCTGCAGCGGGAGGTTGGGCAGTGACTCTGCAGTCCTGACATCCGTGGGGAGTTTGTTCCACCAAATGGGGCCAGGAGAACTTGGATCGGTTGAACACCAGACGAGCTGCAGCTTTCTGAATGAGCTCCAGGGGCCTGATGGCAGATGCCGGGGCGCCAGCAAGGAGGGAGTTGCCATAGTCCAGACGGGAGATGACAAGAGCCTGGATGAGCACCTGAGCAGCCTTTCAGTGAGAAAAGGCCAAATCCTCCTGATGTTGTCGAGGAGGAATGTTTGCCGATAACGTTGGCCCTCCAGGGTCCCACCCAGATTCCTTGCGGTCCGAGTAGGTGTCACCACAGCATCAATGGTGACAGCCAGGTCTAGATGCGGACAGCCCTTTGCCAGGAAGAACACTAGCTCAGTCTTGTCCAGGTTGACCTTTAGGTGGTGCATCAACATCCAATTTGAGGGTTAGGGTTTGCTAAGCACGCGGCAAGGCGTGCTTCCACTTGCGTGTCAGAGACAGACAAGACCAGTTGGGTGTGGTCAGCATAGCAGTGGTAGGATAAGTCATGGGAGTGGATAACAGAACCAAGGGACGTTGTGTAGAGGGAGAAGATAAGAGGACCCAGGACTGATCCTTGTGGAACCCCAGTAGTCAGTCGGCGTGGTTCTGACACAGACCCTCTCACAGCATCTCACAGATATTTTGGACAGGGTGCTTCTCTTCTTCACGCTCTCCATAACATCATTATTCCCTGTGATGTCTTTTGGAATCTCTGTGAAGTGACGTGATTTAGTTTTCTAGCAAAAAATATGCTTGATGGCAACTACTGTCCGACTACCAGTGCTTTGATGGTATGCATGGGCGAGCTAACCCCACGAGGACAGCTACGTGTCGCTATGTGCCGGACCATGACAGCGCAAGGTGTGCTGTGCTTGTTTATTATTTTCATTCATTTTCCTTGCTATTCTTTTATTTATTTATTTATTTTTAATTTGCTCTTTATTTGCGCAGCTTATTTAGTTAATTTGAAAATAGGCCTGCCCTACATGGCGGACTTTAGACTGACAGACACCTTTAATCTCAAGATACATCTTACATTCGAAAGATGTATCTGTATTTATCAGGTCACATATCAGTTACAATCAAAACAATATGTCACCCTATCATGTTTGGTAGATATTATGCCCCAGACAGACAGTCCTTCCTCTTTGTTCATGATAAGTGCGGTGATATGGCAGGCACATTGCAGCTAACCACTGTTTGACAACTCTCAATAGTTGCATGTGAAATGGTGATGGCAGAAGCTTTAGCCACTCCACATCCTGTACAACCAAGCACAGAAACATCTGTAGATCGGTGGGTACATCTGGACAGCTGGGGACACTATGATCACACCTACACTATGAGTCGATACAGGGGAACGTCACTATAAGAAGGTGATGATCTCACCTTAGGGCCCTGGCAACAGACACATGTTGTTGTGTAGCTTACTGTTCTGAATTTGAAAACTCTCATGTCAACTTCCCGAAGAGATATGACCACAAGGGTTCAAATGTCAAGTCTCTCCACCGTCACGTCTTTACGTGTTTTAGTACCTTGTGGAACCCACAGACTGTAAAAGGTGGAACCCGACGTGCCATTTGTATTATGTACATATATATGTATATATATATATGCAGTAACCCATACAAAATAGCATTTTTCATAACACACATTCATAAACAAAGCGTTAATTCATTAATTCATGAATTAATTATAATATTTCGCATATACACACGGCTCCGGGGGGGGGGGGCATCCGTCGAGCAGCTCGCCCGACGCTGTCTCCCACGCGGTGTCCACGCGCCCTAATCAGAAGCCGATTGGCTGAGACCGACAATAACAACTCGATTGGACCAATGGCGCTCGAGTCCACGCGCTGAGCCCCCGCTGTGCACGCTGCTGTGAGCCACAACAACAAGCCCTCGAGCCCCGAGCCTCAGTGGGTAGCGGCTCGTCGGGACTTAAAGTCAGCTGTTTAGTGACTTCAACTTAAAGGAGTTAAGGTAACAGTGGGTTACAAAGCGACGGGGACCTAGAAGTTAACTTAAGGTCACTCCTAGTCATCGGGCTTTTTAAATGAAACATTTCTGTAAGTTACGACCCGCCCTATTGTCAGAGGAAGCAACGTAACCAATAGAATCATTTGTTTTTGGAGTTTTGGGCAAACCTATGCCCGTTAGCAATCATGGTGGCCATGGCGAAGTGTGTGAAAACCCTGGACGTGGTGTTCACCGAGCCGAGCAAAGCGTTCTACTGCGGCGGGGAGCGCGTGACTGGCCGCGTGGTGGTGGAGGTGCTCCGGGCCGCGCGGGTCTCCGCCATGCGGCTCCGGGCCGGCGGCGTCGCCAAGGTGCACTACAGCAAGGGTCAGACGCGCTGCCGGCAGGAGACCGAGTACTTCAAGTACGAGCAGGTGGTTGTCCTGGACGACCAGCCCACAGGTACGTCGGCCCACGGGTCCTAGGAACTAGACATGTTTTGATATGGAGACCTTCTTTATTTAGTTGATGTACCGAAACTATTGTGGTGGGTGTTGCCCAAGGAAGTGTTGGTTGTTGTTTGCGTTCGTGTACCCAGCATACGTGTGTAGCTACACGGCCAGTATATCTATTACTCAGTAGATGATTGATTGTGGTATTGATTGTACGTGCCCGACCACACGTCTCGGTTAGGGACAGAGGGACGAGGCGATAAGGACGTCAACACGTCCTTATCTCGGGTAGTCTGTAACCTTTCCGCCCACTAAACATCCGCGCCTGCCAATGTTTGTTGATATTTTGTCTTGCCTGTTATTTTTCTATAAAAGTTAAAATAGTGTTTACAATACGTTAAAGTAAGTGCACCAAAAAGTGCTTGGACGTGTTGTGATCTGTCCACCTGAGTAGTGCCTGTGCTCCTTTACCTCCATGCGTCATCACCGATCCTACAATCCTTCTAATATTTGTATGCAAGGAGATCTGACTGCAACATCATTTCCTTTAATGTATTTCAACAGATGCTGATGGATCAGTACTATTGAGGCCTTGCAACAAATATGAGTACAGCTTTGGATTTGAGCTCCCCCAGGAAGGGTACGTTAACTAAACCTGGAATAGTGTCACACCCACACGTTTGAGAAGTTGTTTTTAATGGTTGATTCCTCTTATTCTCACAGGCAATTGGTGTCCTCCTACAAGGGGAAATTTGGCTCCATCCAGTACTACGTTACAGCCTCAATGGAGAGGCCCGGCCAGGCTGTCCTTGAGTGCAAGAAAACTTTCGAAGTGGAGGAACCCATTGACGTGTACACTCCAGATCTGTTGGTGAGTTGAGCCCTTATAGAAAGGGACCACTATTACACCTGAACAACCAAATAAGACCAGCTAGTGTTTATTCAGAGTCTAGAGTTTCCAGTTGGTCTGGACTATAACTATAACTATAACTATAACCATAGCTGTGAACCAGAAGGAAAGCAGCAGGGCGGTCAACACGATGGAAACACATTTAAACTGAATCTTTGCAATATTGGCAGTCAGCCCGATATAAAGTAACGGTTAGGTTCCTTAGATTCCTTTCTGGGACATGTTTCACTTGATTCAGTTCACCTAATAATCCCGTTTCTTCTCAGTCGTTCACGAACTAGTTTAGTGTTACTTCCGGTTTGCATAAAATAAATCTGAAACACTTCCCGTTATATAAAAAATGCCTATTTACGCTAAATAAATAAGCTAGTTTAAGCCGTAAGCTCAATATCCCCAATAAATCATGAGAAATTATATTTGTTATTGTATAGCCTAAGTAATCTCGGCAACATTGTAGGCCTACCTAGGTTCATCACCTAGCCTAGTCAGCTAATGAGTCCAAACGCTAAGGAACCTTGGTTAAAAAGTTTTAAAATCGTGAAATGCTGCATTTCTAAAATCCCCCTTCTGTGTTACATGTAGGCTGTACTATGCCAGTAGATGGTGTAGTTCAGTCATATTATTATTATTATTAATAAAATATTATCTTACTTCACCACAGAAATTTACGTAGTCAGTCTTATTTTATTTTTTAAAGAACAGCAAATGCAATAACAAAACAACAATTATAAATAGAAATTACAAAACCAGTTGACTCCCGTTCCACTTCCAGTTCTTTCCGAAGTAGTTTGTTGACCTTAATGGATGATGAATGAGAGTTGTGGGTTGCCTTCTGATGAGTGAACAAACAGATGGAAGATGGGAATGAACGTGAAGAGTCGTTCATTAGTCCATTATTTAACACATTTGGATTTATTTAGGTTTAAATAAAAGCAATTGCAACATCTTTAACAAATCAATTTCAAATCAAGAGGTCGGTTTAGGCTTAGGGTTACCCATCCAAAGTCTTTAAGTTCCCATTTTCAGAAATGATGTTGCAATTACAGGCAATCGTAATTATTATTAAAAGTAATTTCATCTGTTGTCAATTTTCTAACCCAAACTTTTTGTGGATGCCCCCTGGTATTTTTTTCAGTCTCCAACAGGTGGCTCAAAGGAGAAAAAGGTGACCTGCATGTTCATTCCAGACGGCCAGGTGTCACTCAGTGCCAAGATCGACCGGCAGGGCTTCTGCGAGGGAGAGGACATCTGCATCAATGCCAAGTTTGAGAACACCTGCTCCCGCATTGTGGTGCCCAAAGCAGCCATTGTGGCCAAACACATCTACCAGGCCAACGGGCGGACCAAAGTGTTCCACCAGAAGCTCTCCTCGGTGCGCGGAAACCATGTCATTTCTGGCATGTGTGACGCCTGGCATGGGAAGACCATCCGGGTGCCCAAGATCAAGCCGTCCATGATGGGCTGCAGTATTATCCGCGTGGAGTATGCCCTAATGGTGAGGCTTTTTACAATTATTACTTGAATTTAGTAATTTTTCTCCCCTGCTTGCTTGTCAAAACTTGGGACAAGAAACAGTTGAAGGCAGAACCAATCGATTTTGGCACAGAAACAAATCACATTGTGACAAATTTCGTAAAGTTACCAACATATTTGCATATAACTTAGTGTGGGTTTAGGTGGAATCCCAATTCAAGAACATATAGAGAAATATCGGGATTTGAATCCGGAATCCAGGAATTTAAGGATTCTTTAGCATTGGGAGATTAGGGCAAAGGGGACTTGGTGTTGTGGAGGACTGCACACTACCCGAGGGCCCCCTAATTGAATTATGCATTCATCCTAAGAGACTCACTCAGCAATTGAACAAGCAGACTGACACGTTCAAACCATTTTTCCTCTAGATCTACATCCACATTCCAGGCAGTGAGAAGTTGATCCTGGAGCTGCCCTTGGTCATTGGAACAGCTGGCCGCGGGAGTCGCACCAACAGCATGAGCAGTCAGGAGGGATCTGTTAGCGATTCGTCCCTGAGCTGGGTGTCCTTGAGAATGCCATCCCAGCCTTCCAGTTACAGTGACCTGGAACAGCCTCTCACACCACTGCTGGATGACTTTGACGGGGAAGACAGCCCCATTTTTATGACTGCCCCAGCATTCCAGTTCCAACCACCACCGGCATTCACTGAGGTATTCACTGAGGTATGTATGAGGCCATGATGTGATCATTTTCAGGGTTCAAAATGTTTGCATGTGTAATCTAATGTTTGCTCATTTTTGGTCATAGGTGGAAGAAGAGTGCAATGGCAACATGCAAATGCTGCAAGTTTGCTGAACCCCAAGAACAAAGCCATTACAATTTGCCAATTCTGAGTAGCTAAACTGGCCCAGTAATGAGTAAACATGGTGTTTTATGGTATTACTGAGCATGGACACGCCTTGGATCTTTTGTGTGGCTTAGCTTTTGAAAACATGCAATCACTACAATTAATTGAAAGAACGAGGATAAAAAAGGTGTACCGCTGAAACATGTTGGTTTGTCACACTTCCCTTTCCATCTATTCCAAATGCAGGGGCTAAATTGTTGCCTTTTTAAAATGAAACTTTTCTGTTAATTTGCTTACGATCCGACATGTTGGAGGAATCATGGTTGCTGTTTCTTTGTTAAGTTTGATTCATATGCTAAAGCACTTTTTGATTGTATTTTGCTCTACTACTGCCTGCCAGAATGTTCCAGTTTGTGTTTAATTATTTCAGAGACCAACAATGTTATAATAATTATGGCTCAATTTAAGCTCAACGTGCCCAAGCAGGGCACCTTAGGGGGGCAGTAACTCAGTGGGTAAGGACTTGTCTTGGGAGCCGCACTTGGGAGCCGCAAGGTTGCCGGTTCAAGTCCCCGACACACCAGGTTACTGCCTAAGTGTCCTTGAGCAAGGCACTCCCTCCACTGCTCCCCGGGCGCTGTATAGCTGCTCACTGCTCCTAATACTAGGATGGGTGAAATGCAGAGAATTAATTTCACTGTACTTGTGCTGTACACTGACAAATTTGAATTATTATTACATGAAAGTTCAGAAGCATTTCCCAGTGGAACTCCTGTGGTGGTCGGATATTTTTGTTCAACAAAACCCACTGATTGAGATCAAATGTGTTTACTTAACTTGAGGATTTGTACATACTATATTTTGTATAATACCCTAAGGGTATGTTTTTTTTTTACTGAATAAAAGCAAGATAGTATCAGCGTTTCCTTTTATTGTGAACCACACAAAGCACACCTCTAGTTTATAGATCTATGGTTGTTGGTGTTAAGAGGCCATGCTGCTCTATCCTGCAGTGAGCTTAATGAACGTCTGATGCGGCCTTGGGATACAGATATGGAAAATAATTGTATGTTGTGTTGCCTTTTTCTCTTATGCATTGAATGTTCACGTGCAAGAAAACTATCTAGAACAAATGTCTTTCCCCAAGGTAGTCCAGTTTCAGGGACTGTTTTGAGTGTAGTGGGAGGTAGACCTGCAGGCCGAAGGGACAGGAGGGGGATGGACTGAGACGGTTCTATTCTCTAGGGAGGAAGTGAACCAATTCAGGGCTGTACCCGACCCCATGACCGAGGCACGAGAAAAGAGTTTCTGTGGCTGACAAAAGCAGCACTAGTCATAAGCAGCACTGAGGTCCAGTATTAAGATCCTGAATCAGCATTTAAAAGTCCTAATCAGCTTGAATGTTGACCACATGACTTGACACAACTTCCATAAGGGGAAGGGAGATCAGAGGGTATCGAATGGTGGTACGCGTACCCCTAGGGGTACTTTGAAGGGGGTCATTTATTCATTGTTCCAATGAATGACAAATCACAAGCGAAGCCCATTTTCTTTCACCTTAAGTAGTACAAAACCCATTTAATGTCCATGTTTGCAAAAATAATACCTACATACATTTATTAGTATTAATTTAAATCCCAAAAAGTGTTTTGCGCTGATGAACGGGTTTGGGAGGAGGTATTAGAAGGGTCATTTTCACACTTAGTCTGGCTTTCGTTCAGCTTTAGGTATTTCATTATGTTCATTATTTTTCTTGCTGGCATAAAGCCAAGTGTGTCCCCTGGGGAACACTGCTCTTCACAGGTCAATCAAAACCACCCCCCCTTTGACTGTTCGGTTTTGGTGTTTCAGTTCTGAGTTCTGGGGGCCTGTGTAACATTCACCAGAGAGGAGGGACCAGTTCTGATCCGTCGTCAAGCTTCACTACTGCCGCTGTACTACCGTTCAGGGTAGGACGTAAACGTGTTCCTTGTCTCTACCCACTCCCACAATACAGTATACTGTTAGAGAGGTGTAATACGGCCTGGACGTCATATAAACAAGTCTTAAGTTATGTTACAAATTGAGCTTGGAAATACATTATTATACAGTTCATAAAAACAACCACAGACAACGTATTGCTACGCATGTCGATTCTTACAGGTGCTGTAAGAATCTTGCTCACATTATGGCCACTAGTGATTTCAGCAATACTAAATATCTACTGTATTAGTAAGTATTACATTACATTAGTTATTTAGCAGATGCTTTTGTCCAAAGCGACTTACAATAAATATCACACATGGACATTATTTTGAAATGTCTGATAAAAATCGAAATAATTTGCGCTGGACTGATAATAAATCACGTGACACAGTGGATTAATTAATGGTTTTGTAAAATACAATTTCAAAGTACATTAACTTAAAACAATGAAAACTTTGTCGTAGTTGGCCTACAGTTTTTTTCTGTAAGTAAGCCATCTTACTAAAGCATGTTAGTCGGTTAATGTTCGAAGAACCTTAAGTAAAACTACTGTATTTTGTTCATTTGTTTTGCGCTATTGTTCTGCATATTTTATGTTTCATTTGCAAAAAGCTTTCAGTCTTTGTTAAGAAAGTAAAAAAATATATGCTTACAGAGTAACATGCTTCTTTTAATTTAACATGCATCTAAGATATGTGTATTAGAGCAAGGGACAGGGTCATGGTTGGATATGTGTATTAACGCCAGGGACAGGGTCATGGTTGGATATGTGTATTAAAGCAAGGGACAGGGTCATGGTTGGATATGTGTATTAAAGCAAGGGACAGGGTCATGGTTGGATATGTGTATTAAAGCCAGGGACAGGGTCATGGTTGGATATGTGTATTAAAGCCAGGGACAGGGTCATGGTTGGATACGAGTATTAAAGCCAGGGACAGGGTCATGGTTGGATACGAGTATTAAAGCCAGGGACAGGGTCATGGTTGGATACGAGTATTAAAGCCAGGGACAGGGTCATGGTTTGCCGGCTGGCCGTGTGATGAATGCCCCCGATGCCTCCAGCATGGTCTTTCTCCGGGCCGTCTCCTTGGCCACATTGTGGTTTAGTCGCCTCAGTCGTTCCTGTTAGGGAAGACCAAGACATTATATATAATGTATACACACATACATATCTAAGTATATAGAGCCAGTCCCTTAGGGAAGACCAAGACATTATATATAATGTATACACACATACATATCTAAGTATATAGAGCCAGTCCCTTAGGGAAGACCAAGACATTATATATAATGTATACACACATACATATCTAAGTATATAGAGCCAGTCCCTTAGGGAAGACCAAGACATTATATATAATGTATACACACATACATATCTAAGTATATAGAGCCAGTGGGTACTAGACCTTCATCTGCCTGATCAGAATCTGATCATTTAGTCAACTTTAACATTCAATTCAATCTAATTCAGGGGTTTTCAACCCCTGAATGAGCATGTTATGTCCTTGATATAAAATATATATATCTTTTAATAGTTGTGCAAACTAATTTGTCTCTTGCATCACAAGGCTAACAATAGAAGTCGTGACCTGAGCGTTCTGCAGGATGTTGTTCACTAGGACCACTCGCCGTCTGGCGTTCAGCAGTTTCTTCACATAAGGGTCCAGGTCTAGTGCGACCTTCTGGTGCTCGTTGATTCTGCCCAGCTCTGCAAAACACAGATATTAACGCAACAGACAAAAATAATAACTCTTTAAGAAAGAGAACCAGAACATCTGCTTTGTTTTGTCTTAACAGCAATTCAGATAAGTCATATTTCACCGGCTTCATCTACAGGTAATGCAAATAACTTTTGGTTGACGCTTTCATTTATTGATCTCATTAAAAACATATTTGCTGTCTCAATACACATACTTGCATAGGTAGCATTATAGTGAGCATAAAACATGTTTGGAATAAACCACATGAAATGTTTTACTTCATTGATCCATTTACATTTCATAACCATGGCTTAAAGAGTTCACCTGAAGCCAAATTGTCGATGTGCTCTCTCAACTCCACCTGACTCTCTCTGCAAATACAAAAACAGCTACTGTTAATTCAAATAACATTAATCATACAAAACTGAATAGGCCTATATCACGTTAGATTAGAACGCCGGAAGTACCCGTTAAAAATGGCTGAAGCAGTGTATCCCAAGTTCCGGTTAATGCATTCAGCTTGGCATTCACCATGGAGGACAGTTATCACTGGACCACATCGCTGATAACCTTCCAAAAGTCGGTCCAGGCGATGTGGTTCAACTAGTGAATGAACACTACAGTGAAGAAGTCTAAATCATACAATTCCCCGACATTGTGTCTCTATCTGGATATGAGTCTACAATATGTTATCAATAAAACATCTTGTATCTTGTATTATTATTATTATTATTGATAAATTAAGTGTACTTGATGTTATCAATGTATTATTATTGATAAATGAAGAGGGTACATGGCGTTATCAATGTATTATTATTGTTATTATGTATAAATGAAGAGGGTACATGATGTTATCAATGTATTATTATTGTTATTATGTATAAATGAAGAGGGTACATGGCGTTATCAATGTATTATTATTGTTATTATGTATAAATGAAGAGGGTACATGATGTTATCAATGTATTATTATTGTTATTATGTATAAATGAAGAGGGTACATGATGTTATCAATGTATTATTATTGTTATTATGTATAAATGAAGAGGGTACATGGCGTTATCAATGTATTATTATTGTTATTATGTATAAATGAAGAGGGTACATGATGTTATCAATGTATTATTATTGTTATTATGTATAAATGAAGAGGGTACATGATGTTATCAATGTATTATTATGTATAAATGAAGAGGGTACATGGCGTTATCAATGTATTATTATTGTTATTATGTATAAATGAAGAGGGTACATGATGTTATCAATGTATTATTATTGTTATTATGTATAAATGAAGAGGGTACATGGCGTTATCAATGTATTATTATTGTTATTATGTATAAATGAAGAGGGTACATGGCGTTATCAATGTATTATTATTGTTATTATGTATAAATGAAGAGGGTACATGATGTTATCAATGTATTATTATGTATAAATGAAGAGGGTACATGATGTTATCAATGTATTATTATTGTTATTATGTATAAATGAAGAGGGTACATGATGAGACGTCATGGCGGCTCCCCAGCGGACGGAGGGGAGCCACAAGGAGCCGTTACCTCATGGAGTGGACGTGTAGGTCGAGCTGCTGCACGGACGGCTTCAGCAGGTCCAGCAGCCCCGCCGCCATCGCGTCTTCCTCCGGCGCAGCGGCGTCTTCCATCGCTAACGCCGCCATCACTACGAGACGTCAGACGTCATATCCGGAACTGAGGACGAGGCGCGTCGACTTCCGGTAACGTATTTAACCAACTCCATTTTCGTGCTCCGGGCTAACCTTGCCAGCACCATTTTATGAAGCAGGGGGACTTAAATCAGAAACTATTGAAAGAAGACTCGTTTTAGAAGACATTCTGCACGACAGAACTCTGACCAAGAAACTGATTTCTAAACACTCGTCCGGTGTTTGAGGTTCGGTTCTCTTTAGAACTCTTTAAACTAGCCTCAGCGAAGCTACTGCTGCTAGCTGCTCTCCTCGTCCAGCACACGGTGAGCGAGGTTCATATCAACAATGTGATGGCGGTAACGTCTTCATCATTAAGAACCCACCTGGACGCTGCTCTGTGTTACAATCACCTGTTGGTGTTCTCTTTCAATGGGCCTGTGTATTAACTTTTCTCATAATTCCCGTTTCTCATTGACTCATTTAGACCAGCTTTCTACCGTGTGTGTGTGTGTGTGTGTAATCAAAGTCCAACCTGAATGAATCATGGTTATCGTGATGTTGCTGTACGTTGTGCACACCCAGTGCTGCGTTTTCATATTTATGATTCGTTTGTGTTTCTTATTTCCCAGAAGTGTCCAGCCAAAGGAATACAGAATGAGCGCCACCTCCTCCCAAAAAGTAGTGCTTAAAAGCACCACCAAAGTATCACTGAACGAGCGGTGAGACGCCATGAAGCAATTCAACACCAGGTTTAGGAACGGTCCCACGCAGAATGCCACTGTTGGGGACCAGACCCCACAAGGATGCTAGATTGCCAAGATGGGCTTTCTTCTTGCTATGGTTGTGCTAGAATAAAGCATTCGGCAAGCATCCAAAGCCTCTATCTTGTCAAAGAGAGGCTGTGGCCATAATGGTGGAATGCCCTAAAAGGTCAAACGGCTGTGTGTACGTGTAGCACAGTATGCAACACTTGCTAAAGAGGGAGTGGAAACACAAATGGAGGTTGTGTTTGCTTGATACTCCCCTATTCATTGTCTCACGTGTGGCCTATGCAACAGACTGCTGCCCAGTCCTGACTTGGACATGCTCAGCCCCCTCCACCGGCCATCATAGTAAAGCATGGTGCAGGTTGTAAGTGGCTGGGCAGCTGTGTCAACCACCTCCCGCCCGGGGCCTCCTGTGTTGCGTGAGCAGCAGGAGGCCTGTAAGTGGCAGCATGTCCTCTGTTGCTCTCCACTCTTTTCTCTTTCTCGTTTCTCTGGTTTTGTTTTTTTTGGGCGATTCTAAGCTGTTGCGGTAATTCCTGATGCACAATATGTTGTGTTGTGTTTGACATTCAGAGAAATGAAAGTGTCAACGTATCCGGTGTGTATACCTTCCTTGACGAAAGCTGCCTCAGTCTGAACAGTGATGCTATAAAAAAAATGATTTTGGACCCCTCCCAGATATATCCAATGTGTCCTGCTTCTTCCCTCCTCTGTCCATGTTGCCCCTTCCTTTCCACCGTTAAGCTTCACTAACATGCTGAAGAACAAACAGCCCTCAGTGGTCAGTGTGCGAGCCACAATGCAGCAGCAACACCTCGCCAGCGCGCGGAACCGCCGGCTAGCCCAGCAAATGGAGAACCGACCGTCTGTGCAGGCGGCGCTGCACTACAAGCAGGTGAGACGCTACTATTATACCAGTCCTACGTGAAATACGACTACAGCCAAGAACACCACAGTCTTAAAAGAAACAGATAGATTCTGTTTCAGACTAAAAGGTGAAGGTTGATATGTGAAGCGTAACGTTCCTATAATAGTATTTTTGAGTGCTGTGAAATAATAGAATTAGAACATCGTCCCTTTTTGTAGTTACTTTGCATCTAGTTACTTGCGCTGCTGACTGAGATAAGCACTTGCCAAACTAGGCAAGTAGCGTGTCAGTAGTCTGGTACCTCAACCCAGCTAGTCTGCTTATCTACATAACTGGCCCACGACCATTACGTCTTATCTTCAGACTTTTATTTTCTGATTATTTTTTTGTGCTGTTCCTTGATTGATGTTCCTATATTCACATTGAATGGCTGATTTTTGGCAGGTCATGTGTTTCACTCCACGATGCGCTGTGCTCTACGGTACACTGAGCACAGGTGGCTGTACGGTATGAGCTCAAGGTGTTTAGCAGCGTGTCTGAAACCAGCACCGCCCTGCGTTGTTAAACATCAGACATATTTTCCCATCATTCGTGATGATAGTTATTGCTGATTTTCGTGATCTACTTGCAGCTGTGACATAAGCCACATTTATCGGACTCGGGTCACATAAATGTGACTACTGCCTTGCTAATTTGCCATGTGAAGTTGATTAGTAGTCTACTGTGCATCAACTTTCTAAAAATTAATTCTACGGGAAATACTAAAATTAAAAAATTTAACATGATGCATAATGCACCAAAAATGGAAAGCTTGTCGGTAGAAGTTTTGGCAACAAAAAAGGCTGAAAATATACACCCTTATTCAGTATTTGTTAACAACATGTCCCTTCTTGTTAGAGCTTGAAGCAGCGCTTGGGAAAAAGCAACATCCAGGCCAGGCTGGGCCGGCCCATCGGAGCCCTGATGCGCGCAGGAGTCGCCGGAGGCCGAGGAGCGGTCCACGGCCTCACCAGGGGCGGTCTCCGAGGGCGCCTCAGAGGAGTCGCTCGAGGCTCTTTGGCCCTCCGAGGTAGGCTTCACCGATCACACGGAACAACCCCAATCATCGTCCACACGGTCACCAAGTGGACTTTAGCTGTTATGTAAACACGCACTCCTGAATTCGGAAGATTAGCTCCATTTCAGTGGGGAGGTGGCTACTTTTTCACGTATTTCATTTGATTGCGTTCACACGGGAGTACGTGTGCGCCGCTACTTGATTCCACCACCAAAAGGTTCACGTCTGGCTGACTGTTTTATTTCCAGTTTAGATTATAACCAAATCGCTGAGCCCCACTGTCATAACCCACTCTTTTTTGACTACTATGCATGTTTGGTTCTTTATTGACACATTTAAAATGAACATTAGTCATTTTTTACATAACAATTGGTCTTTTATATTAAATGAAAAGTAAATTATTAAAATGAGAAGTAAATCCCACTTCCTTACAAAGAAAAAAGCTTTTATTGACTCACGTACCGATTAACTGAATGTGGTTCTTCTCCATCTTTCAATATGAGTCCTTAATGTCCTCCTGGTGCCCTCATAGTGCCTGTTGTTGTTCCAGGGAAGCGTCTGGCTGCAGGCCTGATCCAGGTGCGTGGTCGTGGTGATTCAGGGAGAGCCGTCCTCAGGGGCATGCGGAGGGGAGGGGCTCTTTCTCGAGGAGTGGGCATTAGAGGTGGGGGTTTGGATTTAAATTTTTTCAAAATCAGTTTATTTTTTATTGTGTTTTTATTTCAGTTTAGTCTAAATGGGATCTTATGGGTTCCTTTGTCGCTTCTATTTGAGTTTTTGTTTGAAAGATCTCATTACAATTTACGTTTGTGTATAACATTTTCACTAATAACTGCTACTACTACTGTTTTTACATTTTATTTAACCAATGATCATTGTCTATTACCATGCACCATAAATGTACCATTTAATGTAACATTTGCACTCTAGTTGGATGCCAAATTTGTTTCGCTGTACTGTACTTCAGTGCTGTGCAATGACAATACATTTGAATCCAATCTATTGCCGAAAGCTACCGGTAGATACAGATTAATCATATTGGGCTTCTAGGTTTTTTTTATTTGGGTGGGTATGATTGCTCAAAAGATCTGGTAGTAACGCTTCGCGTTGCCCCTTTTAATAATCGCCAAGGAACAAATGAGACGTACTAGGTTTGAACTGCCGTGTGAAGAATGAACATGGAGGAGTCTACTTTTCTGTTTTTCAGCGCACTCCCGTGTTTCGATTGGTTGAGTAGCATCACGTGAGACCATAGTATTGTGACGTGTATATATTTCTGCAACATATGGAACAAGCATTCAGTAAACTGGTCTTTGTTCAATTGTGTGTATTACGCCCTTGGAAAAGTTACCAAACATTACCATCTTAATGGCAAATAAATCGCATGAGGACTGTACGAACAGAAGATAAATATCAACCAATTTTTTTTGTTTTAGCCAGCTCAGTTTTGATTAAAGGGATTTCTTTTTCTATCCTATTTAGTTTCAGTGAAGTCCAATGGTGTGTGTCGGTAGCCTCCCTTTGAACAGTTGTTTGTGTTCCTTCAGGTCGCGGCGGTCTGAGAGGACGCGGCGGCTTCTCTAGCCGAGGCGGGAGGGGGCTCGGTCGAGGCCGGGTAGCCGGCCGCCCGGCGCTCACCCGTGAACAGCTGGACAATCAGTTGGACGCCTACATGTCGAAAACCAAAGGCCACCTAGATGCTGAACTAGATGCATACATGGCCCAGGCAGACACGGACGGTATGGAGTGATGTTCCAGGATCCGCTCGTAGACTTCTGGCCACAGGCTTCTCTGCTGAACAAGTAACATTGAATAGAAACTCAAATAGTTTCTGTAGCTGAACTCTGCAAACACAGCTTACAGTTATTTAGATGAGGCTGGTTCTACCACAAAACCATAGAAAGCAGCCATCAACACGGCTGCCTACAATTGAAGCCCGTCTAGAGAGTAAATCTGAATTGTGGCTCCTCAAACCTGCAAGCTTTAATTCGTAATTACAAATATCTGGAGGTTCTAAAATATGTACAAGGTGCTTTTCTGTATGCCTTGTTCTGACAGAAATAACTTGGATGAAGTTTCTTTTTTTATATACATGTATGTTAACGATGGGCAACTTCTGCTGCAAAGCTGCTATTGTAAACATTTAAGATGTTCCCGTTTTGTACTGAATTGGCGTTGGACTTTAACCATCATTATGTAACTGCCTTTTTTAATGCAAAGTCAAATTTCATTTTATTTATAAAAGGCAAATTCTAAAGTTTGCTACTTTTTTCTTAGTTTACATAATATCCATGTGTCCATCAATTTTAATTGGAATTATTTGTATTGTCTTGACATCTTATACACGTGAGTAGAATGCAATTAAAACAAAAGTCTTCCCTTACTGAAGGTTTGTTTTATTTATTTTTTTAAACTAATAAGTCAAATTGCAATTTCTTGTTTCAGAAGTGTTTTTCCCTTCATGTTTAACATTCGAGGGGGCATATTCAACTAAAATGACGATCCACAAAGGGAGTGTAGTTTCCCATGTTGGGATGCTATGGTTCCTATGGCTTGTACATCCTGAACTCATCGCAAGGCCACGTTGGGAGTGTTGGAATCCCTGTTTAGTAATGAATGGAGTGATTTGTCATTATGGGGAGATGTTCTTGGAAACTGCTGCAGTATTTCTTGTGGGATGCCTAGATATCAAGGTTTGTTTCTAGAGTTTCCTGTTGGTTTGGTTTTAGCTTTAGGGTTTCCTGTTTGAGGTAACCAGACACTAAATCCAAAATTGGGCTTGTTGGGGATTTGAACCCAGGACCCCTTTCCCCCTAAGCAGCAGGCATAGTCTAGACCAATGAGTTCCAGTGTCATACCCTAAGACCAACAAGTCCCACTTTGGGCCTTTTGGTAAATCTCTGAACAATAAGACTAGCCCAGTCCTTTAAAGAGTACTACCTTTAAATAGCCCAGTCCTAGAGGACTACCTTTAAATAGCCCAGTCCTAGAGGACTACCTTTAAATAGCCCAGTCCTAGAGGACTACCTTTAAATAGCCCAGTCCTAGAGGACTACCTTTAAATAGCCCAGTCCTAGAGGACTACCTTTAAATAGCCCAGTCCTAGAGGACTACCTTTAAATAGCCCAGTCCTAGAGGACTACCTTTAAATAGCCCAGTCCTAGAGGACTACCTTTAAATAGCCCAGTCCTAGAGGACTACCTTTAAATAGCCCAGTCCTAGAGGACTACCTTTAAATAGCCCAGTCCTAGAGGACTACCTTTCGTAGTGCCAACATTTAGACTCACTTGACATTCCTTCTTCGGCCATATTGAAGGCTCACTTTGTGTGGCCGAGCTGTCGGATTAAGACTCCAGTCTTGAGGTGTGGATTCAAATCCCACACCAGTTTGTGCTTTCAGTTTAAAGCCTTATTTTAAAAAGGTACTCAAAGTACTTTTCGGCCCCTAAAGTCATGTCCGAATATGTAAAAAAAATGTAATGTCCAGAGTAAATTAAGTTTTTCTTTCAGTCCAAAAAACCAGTTGCCAAAACCTTGTTTGGGAATTAACTAATCAAAGGAAATATGCTAGATCATAACCCGACGCTAACTCTCCCATCAGGGATTTGATTTGAGTTGGTTCGATGTGAGATTTGATTTAAGTTCGCCGCTCCCTGCGCTAAGCCACGGCCCTTCCCACCACAGTAAGGCTTTGAGGAACAGAGCATGATGGGAGATGAGGTCTGTTTAAACTATAACACAAGTAACAACTTACAAGATATTTAAATGGGTATTTGTAACACGTACATTGGAATGCTTACTCCCCATTCCCTCCTGCAGTATACATCTTTAAAACACCAAAAATAATATACAATAAAAATAAACAAGAGCAGCAAAATAACTTAAATGATATGTACATGTGTTGAATGTACTTTTTTTGTTTTACAAGAATCTTTAAAAGCATTTTAAGTGCCAGTAGTGCAGCAGCATCATGATAACAGTGCAGTAAATGAGTCCAGCAAAGTATGCAAGTGTAATGTTAATTAAAGTGAAAGTGGCAGCACTCCTGTCAGTTCAGTAGGTCACTGCCTGTGGATAAAAACTCCTTAAACCTGCTACTCCTGGCTGTACGGATGCTGAGGAACCGGGGACCAGACCAGGTAGGGGTTAGAAGAGATGGAGCCCAGGGTGGTTGCAGTCCTTTATGATGGACATGGCCTTCTGACATCTGATCCTAAAGATCTTCTCAATGCATGGAAGTGCACACCTGATGATCTTCTCTGCAGTCCTCACGACCCTCTGGATGGTTTTCTTGTCCCGTTCTTGTAGAAGTTCACTAGCCACCTCTGGCCTAATCTGCTTTTTCTGAGGCAGAGCATAGAGGCGCTGGTGTGCCTTCTTCAGCATGACATCCGTGTTGCGGGTCCACGCCAGCTCATCGGAAATCTGTCGCTCGAGGAAACGGAAGCAGCTAACGACTTCCACCGGTGTCCCATCCAGGCTGATGGTTGAGTGGGTGCCCCGGTGGCTCCTGAAGTCCACGATGAGCTCTTTAGTCTTGCTGACATTCAGTGCGAGGCTGTTGTCCTCACCATCGCGTCAGCTGGATTATTGACTGCTGGACTGTGGTGTCTTCTGTAAACTTAATAATCCGATTATTGCTGTGCGTGGCAGTAGTCATGTGTGTACTGCGAGTACAGCCGGGGACTGAGGCAGCAGCCTTGGGGTGCTCCGGTGTTGAGGACCAGAGTGGATGAGATGTTGTTCCCAATCACCACTTGAGGCCTGCCCGTCAGGAAGTCCATAATCCAGTTACAGATGGGGGTGCCCAGACCTAGGTCCCTCAGTTTCAGGACCAGCTTGGAGGGAACAATGGTGTTGAACGCCGAGCTGTAGTCAATGAACATGTCTGACGTAGGTGTCCCTCCTGTCTAGGTGCTGCAGGGCCGTGTGTAGTGCCAGGAAAATGGCGTTGTCTACAGACCTGTTTGGTCTGTATGCAAACTGGAGTGGGTCTAGGGACGGAACAGTTTATATGCGACATTACAAGTTTCTCCAGGCACTTCCTGGCTATGGGTGTTAAAGCCACTGGACGATAGTCATTGAGGCTTGTTACCTTGGTCTTTTTGAGTAACGGCACAATGGTTGTCTCTTTGAAGCACGCTGGGACTACAGACTTGCAGTGATGCATTGTAGATTTCGGTGAACACAGGAGCACTACAAAATACTACAATTCTAAATGTCTTTATTAGTCACCTACATGTAAACACACATTGAAATTTGTTTCCCTCGGCAGTGCCCAGGTGTTTCGGGGGCTTGAACCGGTGTCCTTCCGGTTCCCAAGCCAAGGCCTAACAGACTGAGATATTGCTGCCCCAATTAATTAACAGAAAGACACAATTCAATCTTAATAGACTCAGTGACATGTAACTTTAATATTTCTTGTCAACGTTATCCTCGACACAACAAACAACCACACATTCATCATCACACAGCGTTATCCTGTACAGTATAGGCTGATAATATAAGTAACTTATTCAATATTAACTGTCGAACAGGGTTAATGTGCTTTGGTTGGTAAAGAACGTGCTTCATGTTTAATAGAACATTAAATATGAATACAGGCTCCACTAGAAAACCCCTTGGTACATGGAGAGCTCTGTAGAGAGCTGAGATGAAAGGAACAAACTCGACTCTAACATGGCCATTGGGACTAAAAGTGTGAAGCTAGAGAGGTATCAACTTTAAAGTGAGCGTTATCAACTTGCAAATTCATAAATGTAAATTAAGTGGCAGATAACTTTAAAGTTAGTAACAGTTAATACGTTTAAAGGAGCTCCTAGTTAACTGGTGGCTAACACTGCTGTCTTAATGTTACACACTGCTAAATACGACGCCCTGTGACACAAACATCTCTATGGATTCGGAGACGGTACGTGTTGCGCTATCATCTTTTTAAAATGTATAGCTCGTTATATTGTCGTTGTCACGACTTACCAGGTTGTCAAAGTTTAGTTTGGCCACAGACGAGACGATGGACGAGACGCAGACTTTCTTATTCGGTCAACAAAAATGAAGTGGAGGCGGATCACTGCCCTCCGCTGGACGGCGGAGGAACTACAACACGTTTCAATTACAAAACACCCGCCAGTGGTGGTTGTGACCACCATCAGAATCAATTGTTATTTGTTTTATCTATAAATCGACTATGCATGCTTTTTTTTGTTAAAGTCAAACCCTGTCCGTAAATGAACAAGCACTCACTCAACTTACACATGAAAACATACAAACGTTTCATATTTGTCGAATTGACCCTGTACAGTTTCTCTGTAGAAAGCAACAGCCCAGGAGGGTTAAATGTCCACTGAAAAGACGTGTACTTTAATGTTTCCCCTTCTTTTCCCTTTCCCGGGGACGGAGGCGCGTTGTGAGAGCTGCAGGTTAGCAGTTCTGGAGACCTGTGTTCGATTCCCGCTGAGGTTGGTATTGTGAATTATGATGTGGTAAGGGAAGTATGACCATGTTTGAACTATGACAATGGGTTAAGTGTCACTGGGTTACAACCCTAACTGCTACACACAATAGTCGCTGTGTGTCACTAGTCACACAACAAATATTGAAGTTGTAATTCAACAATTAAAACTCATACATCAATGTTATTTATCAAATTAAAACACATACATCCACGGTTATTATTCTATATCAAATTAAAATAGGTATACGTCATGAATAGACCAGATTTTCAAAGTCCCAAACCGGGATTCCTCCTGGTGTAGTTAATTAAACCTTCTGGAATAAACAATAGAGTGATGCAATGTGAATTGCACACCTAGTGTTTGTTTCAACTCCTGGAGGGACTGAACTTCTTGACCCATCTGGAATAGTCTGAGTTGTGTTGCTAATCAGGTTGATACTAACTGTAACTAGAGTTTTGCAAGTAAGTTGCACTTTAATCATTAGTCCATTGTTAGCCATTGTAAGTGTTGAAGTGTAGTCTGAGTATATTCAGTTGCTAATCAGGTTGATACTAAGTGTAACTCGAGTTTGTCAGGTTGACACTAAGTGTGACTTGAGTTTGTCAGGTTGATACTAAGTGTGACTAGAGTGTTGCAAGTAAGTTGTGCTTCACTCATTGGGCTATTTTTAGTCAAGTGGTCAGGTAGTGCTTAAGTGTTGTGGCCCATTGAAGGTGGTTTCACCCAATTTAGGTCAACTGCCTTGTTAATCGTGTGGGAGGGGCCTGCACTCCTGGCAGACTCTCAGTCAATTAGCAACCAGTATTATTTAGTCACTTCCCGAAAGCGGCAGGCAGACAAAGGCAAGGCAGAATAAGGCTACAGTCGACTTTTTCAAGTTGGACTTCTTCTCAGGTCGGCATCTTATTGTACTGTAATCTACCATGTGTGGCATTGCGGTGCACACTTCTTTTTGGAGGTCACACAGACGGTGGGTCACATCCAGGCGCCGCCGTGATCCCACAAACCTCATCTCCCCTACTCGGTCTACCCATGTCCAGCTAGTGGTAACTGAGGGGCTTTGGAATTGCCAGTCGGCAGTGCAGAAAACTGAGTTCATCTCAGGCTCTGCATCCTTGCTTGCCCTGAACTTCCTTGCTCTGACTGAGACTTGGATCAGCCCTGAGAACACGGCCTCGCCTGCTGCTTTGTCAGATGTGTCTTTTTCTCTCACCCCCAGAGTCGCAAGACGAGGCGGTGGTACTGGTCTGTTGATTTCACGTGACTGGAAATACTCCCCCGTTTCCATTCCACAGTTCTCCCCCTCTTCATTTGAATGTCATGCTGTAACTGTTTGTTTTCCATTTAAGCTCATTATTGCAGTTGTTTATCGTCCACCCGGCCCAGCTGGTGACTTCTTGGAGGAGTTTGATGCTGATCTCCCACTTCCCTGATGATGGTTCTGGCCTCATCCTTCTTGGCGACTTCAACATCTTGACTGAGAAGTTGGACCCTCTTCTCTCCTTCCTCGCCTCCTTCGACCTTTCCCGCCACCCGTCTCCTCCGACCCACAAGGCCGGCAACCGGCTGGACCTCATCTTCACCAGACACTGAGATACAGGAAACCTTTCAGTTACTCCTCTCCATCTATCCGATCACTTCTTCATGTCCTTCTCCCTCTTCCTCCCTTCCCCCCCCTCCCACTCTCCCTCTACCCAGATGGTAACGTCCCGTCGCAATCTCCGCACACTCACCCCTGCCGATCTCTCCTCTTCTGTTCTCTCTTCCCTCCCTCCTCCTGATTCGTTCTCTGTTCTACCCCCTGATATTGCCACTGACCTTCTCTCTACCCTGTCCTCCTCTCTGGACACTCTGTCCCCTCACCTCCAGGTCTGCATGTCCAACTCCACCTGCCCCCAGCTCCTCCATCCCCCTCCCCCTCCCCCCAGCTCCTCCTTCTCCCGGATGATTTCGCCAACTTCTTTGAAAAGAAGGTCGACGATATCCGATCCTCCTTCCCTGACCCCCCGGGCCGATGCGCGCATCAACCACCCATGTCTTCCTCCCACATCCCTCCCTTACCCATTTCTCTCCTCTCCACAGATGTTCTTCACCTCATCACCTCCAGCCGCCCCACCACATGCTCACTGGATCCAGTTCCCTCCCCTCTGCTTCAGTCCACTGCGCCTGAACTCCTGCCCTTCCTGACACACATCAACGCATCTCTGACTTCTGGGTGCTTTCCCGCTGCTTTCAAGACTTCCAGAGTCACCCCCCTCCTGAAGAAACCAACACTTGACCCCTCTGAACTCAAGAACTACGGCCTTTTCTCACTGAAAGGCTGCCAGGTGCTCATCCAGGCTCTTGTCATCTCCCGCCTGGACTACTGCAACTCCCTCCTTGCTGGCGCCCCGGCGTCTGCCATCAGGCCCCTGGAGCTCATTCAGAAAGCTGCAGCTCGTCTGGTGTTCAACCAACCCAAGTTCTCCCACACATCTACCCTCCTTCGGACTCTACACTGGCTACCTGTAGCTGCTCCATCCAGTTCAAGACCTTGTTGCTAGCCTACAAGGCAGTAAAAGGTACTGCTCCATCCTACCTCCAGGCAATGGTCAAGGCCTACATCCCAACACGTCCACTTCGCTCGGCTTCTTCGGGCCGTCTGCTTGCCCCCTCGCTTAGGGGCCCGTGTGGCCGATCTACGGTCACGGCTCTTCTCCGTCTTGGCCCCAATTTGGTGGATCAAACTCCCACGGAGGTCACGACTGCAGAGTCACTCATCTTCCACCGCAGGCTGAAAACCCATCTCTTCAGGACACACTACCCGGATCCTTCCTCGTAGTGTCAATTAAGTCAGTCAAAAGTAGATTACCTATTATAGATTGGTATCTATTGTTCTAGATATTGTTTGCTAACTTATTGTACTTCTACCTGAGCACTGGTTCAGTTATTGGAGACTCATTAGAAATGATATGCACTTTTGACTTCTGGTGACGAGTTGTTCTCTTACCTTCCTTTGTTGAAACACACTATTGTAAGTCGCTTTGGATAAAAGCGTCTGCTAAATGACTACTGTAATGAATATTTGCCTCCAAAGACATATTCACATACATCTCCAAGTAGCAGTACAATTCCCTAATAAATAGCATAACCATACAGCATCGTCTTAATTGACTAAACAAGACATGCAAGCATAATTTACACGGATACCTACTGCACCTTGAAGTGTGGCCAACAAGTGAGCACATTAAGGACATCAGTCAGTACATGACGGTCTTTTAGATAAGCCATCTCCACCTGGTGTCCGTAGAAGTACTCAAACCACGACAAAGAGGGTGAAGTGAATGTTTTATTTTGTGTATCACCTCTTTACTTCAGAAAGATGTTAATAGAAAAGTATTTATCGAACCTTCATCACCGTCTTGGTAGTCTAAACTTTTCCACAATTAGTATTTATTGGAAACACGAGTGAAGTATCCTAGCCACAGGCCTACTGGATGGCGGTGGGGATGTTACTCTGTCTTCTTGCACACGTGAATAAAGTAACAGGGGGCGTCAGTTTGTCCAGGGCTGTACGTCTTGAAGTCTCCATAAACGCTGTGCTCCATCTTCCCGTGGAACCCTTCCGTCAGTAGAGATGTGAAGCTCTCCAGACAGTGAGGGTAGTAGGACAAACGGAATTTACTGCAGAGAGAACAAACAGACACATTCATCTGATTGTATCCAGCAGATGAAAGTCCCTACATAAATATTAATGTGCTTCTATGTTTAATTATAAAATGTAAATGATCAGAAATATGAAATCCGAGGATAAAGAGTGAAACTAAGTAGTTTGAGGACAGGCGTGTACCTGAGTTCAGGGGGACTCTGGACTTTGTCCTGTGGAACTTGAATTGTGTAATCCAAGGTAATCATATGTGGCTTGTTTTCCACCCAGAGGACCGAGGTGGAAATATCCTGAGTCAGATCACTCTTCAAATGACAGACAAAAAAACATTAATTAATTAAATACATTCATTAAAACTTTTTTAAACAATTATGAACCGTTTCCTGGCTCTCAGTTGGCCTGAAACCACGAGCCAGGATCCTGGAGGAATGGGTTGTTGTCTTCCATTCCCATGATGAACATAAACAACTCCCCTAACCGTACTACAGCAGTGACTTTATGATCAATTACCTTATATTAAAGTTATATTTTAGATCAATTACGTTAAATTTACATTTTTCCTCCAGTGAATACACAGAGGTTTACATGCATATTTTATGTACATTTGTTAACATAACCAAAGAACTAAACCATATTGCTGTCTGCATGATTGTGTAATACATAGAATAGCATGTATTAAGCAGGTCTTAACCACCAGGGTTCACCGTGTGTATATGTGTGTGTGTGTGTGTGTGTGTGTGTGTGTGTGTGTGTGTGTGTGTGTGTGTGTGTGTGTGTGTGTGTGTGTGTGTGTGTGTGTGTGTGTGTGTGTGTGTATATACATACATACATACATACATATATATATATATATACACACACACACTATAAGTGGAGCTAGTAATACGGTGATAGAGCGATTATTTTCCAAGTCAATTGATAAAGTAAATGTATCAACGCCACCAGGAACCACGTCAGCCCGATAGGGAATTGTTAAAGCTTGAGTGTGCAAAACAAACGCGTAGCCACTTGGTGGGAGACAACACAGCCAGGGCCAACACAGCCAGGGCCAACACAGCCAGGGCCAACACAGCCAGGGCCAACACAGCCAAGGCCAACACAGCCAGGGCCAACACAGCCAGGGCCAACACAGCCAAGGAGCACAACACCAAACCAGCCCAAACCAGACCTTCACAGTAAACACCAGCTCAGATCAGAGCAGGACATTCCAGTACAGACTCGCCCAACCCAGACAGGGAGGACACACCCTCTCTCTCTCTCTCTGGGATAATAATTACCTCTGCAATCCAAAATGGGGCAGCGGTTATGTTTTTGCCCCCGTCTGTCTGTCTGTCTGTCTGCCTGCCTGTCTGTGGTGTGGCGGAGGTCTAGTGTTACCTTGTAATAGATGTTCTTTCCCTGTGGCGCCCGCCCTGTTTCCAGGATGTAGTCATAGTTCCGGTGATCAATGATCAGGATCCCGCCGGGTTTGACCATCGCAGCGATGTTCTGCAGGGCTAGTTTCTGATCACTCTGATCCCCTGGAAGACACACAACCGTTAGACTGGATGACCAACCGACATTAAATACATGACCTGCCCTATACACATTTTTTAAAGTTACCGTCGTCAGAAGTGGGTCAGAAATTAAAGGATTTATAGAGAACAATTCATCGGACGGATAGGAGCTAGAGTGCAGTTTGAAAGTCAAATAGAACAATAGATCAAAATAGAACAATGTCTGAATCGCAATTTATGCACACAATAATACTAAATATAAAAAACCTTTGAAATCAGGTAAATGGGCAAAAGAGTTCCCAAGGCAGATGACCGCATCGAATCCGCTCCCTGGTTTTTGGATGTCCTCTGGTAAAGTCAGCCAGTTGGACTCTTCAATCACTGAGAGAAGAACCAGAAACGTAGATATAAGACATACTGTTTACATTCATATTATGTGACTTTGACTTAATTTTTACAAAAATAATGTTGGATGCCAAATAGCAAGACAGGTAAGCAGTGACTTGTGTGGTTATATAGAAAAACCAAATCTATCAGTAGGTATTTCATTTGAACAGCATTAAACATCCGTACCCCACTGGTCGAAGGCAGGCTCTTTCCTCCGCTCCCACCGGGACTTCAGGGCGTACTTGAGCATCTTATCGCTGGCGTCAACACTCACCATCTTAAAGCTCTCCTCCAACAGCATGATGGAGTCAACTCTACAACACACAACAACCATTGGTCATTATTCATTCTGCTTACTAAACTTTTTTAACCAAGCCTTTGATTGTTGCACACGTTTAAACAAATGTTGGCCTTTTAATAGGAAACATAGTTATGCAATGTTCTCTCAGGGGGGAAAGAGAGAGTTATGACATCTGACGGTGTGTAACCCCCGATGGGTTACACACCGTAGAGGACCTTACTCCCCTGGGACAGAACCGGTAAGAACCAACCGGCCAGCTGCCCTCCTCTGGTCTGCAGTGACCACGAGCTTCACCAATGTTGACCCAACGAGAGAGAGATGATTAGTTATCAACGGAGGCAAAAAGATTACTACTATCCGCCGTTAACAAGGTCAATGATGAAAATGTATGAGGATATTATTATTTCCATTAAAAAGTAAAGTAGTAAAGTAAACCGTTTATAAATAGCTTAGCAATTACAAATAAACAGTTTATACATGTATACAAAAGTGAGCACCTCACTATAATAAACAGTAGTGACTATTAGATATGTTATATATATTATATCTGATTGGTTCATATGGAGTCTAATTCCTTTGCACAATTCAGTATCACTCCTTCCGAGTAACCCCCCTTATCCCGACCCTTAAGGAGAAGAGTGACCTCTCATCGATTAGGAGAGCTCGTAAAACCCTCAACTCTGGATGGAAAACATCAATTACAGCAACAATATTTACTCAGCCGCACTTTGTGCAGGCAGCCAAGAGGGCCCATTTAATGATAGCATTATTATTCATTAAACAAATATTTAGAAATTAATATAAAATCTAAATAATAAAATAAAAAATAATTAAATTAGACTATTGCCATTCTTGGTCACCGTTTTGCTTAGCTGTGACATAATAACCGTACCCTCCGGCCTGTAGAACTATTGCTCATACACTAGTATGCTGTAGTATACACAAGTATTACACTCGTATTCACTAATAGGTCTATATACTAGTATTACTCTAGTATTAGTAGTAGTTGTGTTATCGTGTCCTGTCCCAACTAGTAGTTGTGTTATCGTGTCCTATCCCAACTAGTAGTTGTGTTATCGTGTCCTGTCCCAACTAGTAGTTGTGTTATCGTGTCCTATCCCAACTAGTAGTTGTGTTATCGTGTCCTGTCCCAACTAGTAGTTGTGTTATCGTGTCCTGTCCCAACTAGTAGTTGTTAGAATCTGAATTCTAGAATTCTGAACCGTCAGAATCAATAGGAAATTACGTTAACTTCATGAGATCATGACAAGACTTCATTAAGGTTGCGACCTACTGGGATGAAAAGCAGAAACCACCACCTGTAAGATGGGGTTTATATAAACTCACACCAGAGGTCATCTGAGCTCAGGCATGATAATACCTACTCTACATCTCAACAAGACTACTACTACTACTACTACTACTACTACTACTACACACCAGTCAACACACATGTGGCCATGCACACACCAGCAGGCTGTGAGCTCCACTCCAGATCGCCTGAACACAGTAATAATAATAATAATAATAATAATAACATTACAAATAGCGTGTTTACCCCAAATAGCGTTGTGTTCGGGCCACATGTCTGTGTTATTGATTGTAATAAGTCCCCTGATATCCCCTCTCTCATCCCTTCTGATATCCCCTCTCATCCCTTCTGATATCCCCTCTCATATCCCCTCTCATCCCTTCTGATATCCCCTCTCATATCCCCTCTCATCCCTTCTGATATCCCCTCTCACATCCCTTCTGATATCCCCTCTCATCCCTTCTGATATCCCCTCTCACATCCCTTCTGATATCCCCTCTCACATCCCTTCTCACCCGGTGCCACAGGCCACGTCCAGCACCTGTCTCACCCCCTCCCTCCTCAGCAGGGCCACCAGCCAGCTCCGGTACTCCTCCGTCCGGCTCCGCGTGTCTCCGATGTACAGCTGCCACACCTTGGCGGCCCGGCCGTCCGCGTACTGGTCCGGGAGGCCCTCGGCCGCCACGCCGAGGGACCGCGTCCGGAACACCCCGTCCACCGACATGCTGCTCCCCGCGGGCTGAGGCCTGAGGACGGTCTGTGGACCAGGAGAAGAGCCGCACGGCTAACAGGCGCTAACACGACGCTAACACGGGCTCCTATGTGTAAAGAGAGTATTGATACAGAGTATTGATAGATAGTACTGATAAATAGTATTGATAGATAGTATGTATATATAGTCGGTGTCCCTGTTTACCGACCGGGCCAACGTGTACCATTCACGGACCAACTTTAACCCAATGAGACGCTCCTCCGTCCCGACGCCTCTTTTACCATTGGCCCGACCGGGGGGCGACGCCCCTTCCGCCCCACGTGTCCTCGCGGCGCCCGTCGGTCGTCTGTCGCGATAATCATCCACGAGCTGCATTCCGCCTATCGCCATACCCCCGAGTTTTTATGTTTGTTGTTATTTTCTAAAAGGAATTTAAACTGCTTTAATATCTCTACTGTCAACTAAACAATGAAATAGGATCATATGTGCGTCCGGTTTGAATGGTGACCCATTGGTTCATGGAGTGTCTTTGAGACATTACTGGTCGCTGACCTGAGACCTGATTGGTTATCACCAGCATCTCTCCTGACCTGAGACCTGATTGGTTATCACCAGCATCTCTCCTGACCTGAGACCTGATTGGTTATCACCAGCATCTCTCCTGACCGGAGACCTGATTGGTTATCACCAGCATCTCTCCTGACCTGAGACCTGATTGGTTATCACCAGCATCTCTCCTGACCTGAGACCTGATTGGTTATCACCAGCATCTCTCCTGACCTGAGACCTGATTGGTTATCACCAGCATCTCTCCTGACCTGAGACCTGATTGGTTATCACCAGCATCTCTCCTGACCTGAGACCTGATTGGTTATCACCAGCATCTCTCCTGACCTGAGACCTGATTGGTTATCACCAGCATCTCTCCTGACCTGAGACCTGATTGGTTATCACCAGCATCTCTCCTGACCTGAGACCTGATTGGTTATCGCCAGCATCTCTCCTGACCGGAGACCTGATTGGTTATCACCAGCATCTCTCCTGACCTGAGACCTGATTGGTTATCACCAGCATCTCTCCTGACCTGAGACCTGATTGGTTATCACCAGCATCTCTCCTGACCTGAGACCTGATTGGTTATCACCAGCATCTCTCCTGACCTGAGACCTGATTGGTTATCACCAGCATCTCTCCTGACCTGAGACCTGATTGGTTATCACCAGCATCTCTCCTGACCTGAGACGTGAATAGATTACATTAAATTGACTTTATTTATCCCGAGGGAAATTGTTGTGAACAGTCGCCATACATACAACAAAGAGGAAAATAAGATGAAAATAATATTGGTCCTCACAACTCGTGACCTCGAACCCCCCCCCCCCCCACCCCCCCCACGACCATCTGAGCAGACCAGCTATCGATGCTATCAATAGCGCCAATAAGCTGCAGGGAGAGAGACCTCTAACCGGAGAGAGAGGAGCGCCCCGAGAGGACCCTCCTCCTCCTCCTCCAACCTCCGACCTCCTCCTCCGACCTCAGACACGCCGCATCTTAACTCAGAAAAGTAAATGATTCTAGCATTAGTGCCGAGAGACCAGCGAGCTGACGGTTAATGGTTCCTGGGGGTCAGGGGTCAGGGCCTCCGCTTATCTTTAGACCCAACAACTGAGAGCCATCATCCCCGCTCAGCTCAGCTCACCCCAGTTAAGGAAACCCTTAACCTTAACTTAAATAATTAAGCAAAGCCGCGCACACACTTATAATAAACAATATACACCACCATGCCTTGTGCTACATGCTAAGCACGTGTTAACATGAGAGGAAAGCGGCACTCGACAAGTGAAGCGACATGACTTAAGAACGACGGGACCGTGCGGGCGTATTACTTTACCGTAAGTCTTAGAGTGGACGGGAATGATTGATGCGTCTTTTACCGTAAGTCTTAGAGTGGACGGGAATGATTGATGCGTCTTTTACCGTAAGTCTTAGAGTAGACGGGAATGATTGATGCGTCTTTTACCGTAAGCATTGGGGCGCTTTCAAGGCGCGACGTTGATCCGCGACTTAAACACACGTGGCAGAAGGAGGGAAACATTTCAGACCTTCATCATATGCTGCTCATCTATGCATTCAGTGGTTGAAGTTGTTTCAATTACTATTTAGTGTGTGTGTGTAACCTTGAAGAATGACAAGGTTGTTCCATTCAGCCCCTTTTCCCCATTCCTTTCCCTCCTGGAGCACCATCCCCCCCTATTATCCTGGAGCACCATCCCCCTATTATCCTGGAGCACCATCCCCCTATTATCCTGGAGCACCATCCCCCTATTATCCTGGAGCACCATCCCCCCCTATTATCCTGGAGCACCATCCCCCCCTATTATCCTGGAGCATCATCCCCCTATTATCCTGGAGCACCATCCCCCCCTATTATCCTGGAGCATCATCCCCCCCTATTATCCTGGAGCACCATCCCCCCCTATTATCCTGGAGCATCATCCCCCCCTATTATCCTGGAGGAACTCTCTAGCTCGGATACTTCAATGAGTGAGACTAGACTATAGCTGCAGTAGAACATTTACACGCTGCAGAATACTGCTGTCTACGCACTAGAACCACGCAGAATACTGCTGTCTACGCACTAGAACCACGCAGAATACTGCTGTCTACGCACTAGAACCACGCAGAATACTGCTGTCTACGCACTAGAACCACGCAGAATACTGCTGTCTACGCACTAGAACCACGCAGAATACTGCTGTCTACGCACTAGAACCACGCAGAATACTGCTGTCTACGCACTAGAACCACGCTGAATACTGCTGTCTACGCACTAGAACCACGCTGAATACTGCTGTCTACGCACTAGAACCACGCTGAATACTGCTGTCTACGCACTAGAACCACGCTGAATACTGCTGTCTACGCACTAGAACCACGCTGAATACTGCTGTCTACGCACTAGAACCACGCTGAATACTGCTGTCTACGCACTAGAACCACGCTGAATACTGCTGTCTACGCACTAGAACCACGCTGAATACTGCTGTCTACGCACTAGAACCACGCTGAATACTGCTGTCTACGCACTAGAACCACGCTGAATACTGCTGTCTACGCACTAGAACCACGCTGAATACTGCTGTCTACGCACTAGAACCACGCTGAATACTGCTGTCTACACACTAGAACCACGCTGAATACTGCTGTCTACGCACTAGAACCACGCTGAATACTGCTGTCTACGCACTAGAACCACGCTGAATACTGCTGTCTACGCACTAGAACCATGCTGAATACTGCTGTCTACGCACTAGAACCACGCAGAATACTGCTGTCTACGCACTAGAACCACGCTGAATACTGCTGTCTACGCACTAGAACCACGCTGAATACTGCTGTCTACGCACTAGAACCACGCTGAATACTGCTGTCTACGCACTAGAACCACGCTGAATACTGCTGTCTACGCACTAGAACCACGCTGAATACTGCTGTCTACGCACTAGAACCACGCTGAATACTGCTGTCTACGCACTAGAACCATGCTGAATACTGCTGTCTACGCACTAGAACCACGCTGAATACTGCTGTCTACGCACTAGAACCACGCAGAATACTGCTGTCTACGCACTAGAACCATGCTGAATACTGCTGTCTACACACTAGAACCACCATGCTAGGCCCCAGGTTCCAAAATAGGGAACTTATCCTTTCACAATTAAAATAATTATTGTTTCAAATAATGACACAAAATATTGACAAACAAACTAAAGTGGGATGAGAAAACAAACGGATGAATTCATTTTAAAAAGCCAGACGTGTTATTCTGCGTTCAATGCATTTAATTCTCAAATAAATGACGAAAAAAATATTACAGAAAAAATATGTATGTAGGCTATGTACACAGAAATATACATGCAAGATCAAAATAACAAATAACCAACAGGACGTAAAAAAACTAACAAGTTAAACTGGAAACTGCCCAAAATTAACAGGAAAATCCAAACTGAGGAATCCAGTCCAACTATTTGCGTTTGAAAAGCCTTTTGTAGTACATCGAATAAATAGGGAGTTGTGTAAGGTGTGTGTGTGTGTGTGTGTGTGTGTGTGTGTGTGTGTGTGTGTGTGGGGGGGGGGGGGACCAAAGCCAGATTAAACCAGTTCTGTTTGTTTAACAGGTCAGCCCCTCCTCCAGGCTTTCACAAACCCAGGATTCCATAACAGGAGTTTGTCGGAAACCAAAAACAACACAAAAACCGTTCCAGTGAAATCTAGCGGTGGGTCAGAATGCTCAAAGTCCGGGTGAATTTGAAGTGGATCCCAAAGTGGTTTCATCTGTTCCGACCGGCTGCGATACGAAGGCGAGAATAATAGTTTATTTGTCCGACGACCGTCTATTGCGCGAGTGTTAAATTTGTACACCTAACTTAAGCAAAATGTAATAACAATTATACATTCTACAAGCCTATGTATGGTAAAGCTATGGCAACTTTGGTGCACCAATACCTAAATATAAAGCGTACAGTACAAAACATGTTTAATTATGTTGCTTAAAACCAAAAGAATAAGCGACCCAGTTAAATTGACACGTAACTCATAATACTTGACAGTCCCGAATTAAATAAAAACAACTACCAGCATCACTTGCAGTACCAAGTACATGGTTTTTTCTCTACATTTATTACAGATACAACAAGATGTCTTCATAAATAGTTGCATAAAATGTTAAAGCTGCAACATTGCACATAATAAGAAACATAACATGAGTGCATTTACAGTAGCCCCTCCCCCGCTGTGATCCGTCACGCCCCTTTTGCATTCACCCGCTCCTCTGATTGGCTGTCCCCGCTGCTAAGGCTCCGATGCACAATCACAATCTTACTTACATTTTCGGGTGTCTTAAAAAGTCTTTAATTTTTTTCGGCCAAAAAAGCGGGTCTCCATCGAGTCAGTTTGGAGGTTGGCGACTCTAGCCGGCGGGTTCAGAGTGTAAGGCTTAAACATCTGTATATGTGCACAACGCAACGTGTTGTTCTGGGGGGGAACGCCCGACGAAGACGAGGGATCCTCGTGTTCTTCGTCTCCGAGGTCGGACGGTGTGACACGGGGACATTTTGACGTGCAACGTGGTGGTGGTTATGGTAGATAGAGGAGTTCATACAAGCACAGAGGGGGAGGGCTGTGTGACCGGCCGTACTGGGGGGTACACACACACACACACACACACACACACACACACACACACACACACACACACACACACACACACACACACACACACACACACACACACACACACACACACACACACACACACACACACACACACACACAGGTCCTTCTAACTGACAGACATTAAATTCAACGCTTTTCGTCTTAAAAGTTTTAAAACGTGATTGAAAATCTATGGACAGTATTTTTTTTTTTCCTTGCTATACATTGTTTTTTTTATATAACAAAAGGGATGCTTTTTTGTTGTAAAAGTCAGATTGAGTGTGAAAGAGGAACAGAACCAGAGAAAGAGAAGCGCTCTCTCTCCCTTCCCCCTCAGGAGGCTGGAGGGCGTCTTGCTGCCTCTCTTTCCCCCTCAGGAGGCTGAAGGGCATCTTGCTGCCTCTCTTTCCCCCTCAGGAGGATGGAGGGCGTCTTGCTGCCTCTCTTTCCCCTCAGGAGGCTGGAGGGCGTCTTGCTGCCTCTCTTTCCCCTCAGGAGGCTGAAGGGCATCTTGCTGCCTCTCTTTTCCCCTCAGCTCTGTTCCTCTGAGCCGGAGCATCCAGGGCTCAATCTCTCCGCTCTTTGATCAACTCCCATCTCTTGCAAAATAAATTACTTCATTCTCCATCTTAGTTTTTTTTGTTTTCTTTGTTTCGCTTTACTATAAAATTAGTTTGATTTGAAAACAGCAAGCAGCAGTAGACGAGGCGTCCATCCATTGGTTGGCCGAGAACTCTTTTTCTTTTCCAGGGCTCCGATTGGCTTAGGTGAACAACAGGTCAGCTGTTATTGGGCGACGAGGACTTTTAAATGGGCGAAGGTGTGGAGGAGGACGAGGTGGAGGTGCAGGTTCCCAGGCGGGCGAGGCGTGTGACTCCAGACGGGCCCCTGGCCCCTGAGGGAGCCTTTCTCTAATCTAACCTCCAGGCTTCTCTCACCAGGGCCACAGTCCCTCGGTCTGATCAAACGGGCCCCGAGGGGCTAAGGGCCGGCCCAGCGAGTCAGACGCCTCACCCCCATCTGTAGACCCTCTCCCGGGGGTCAGATCCGTGGCGGGGGTCAGACCCGTGGCGGGACGCGGCCGTGGATGAAGCTCCGGACGCCGCCGACGGGCCGAGCGTCCGTCTGGTGTTTCCGGCGGTCGATGAAGGAGACCAGGCGGGAGGTGTCCAGGCAGCCCTGGGCCACGCCGCCCTGCAGCCAGGGCTCCCGGAGGCACAGCTTGGCCGGCGGCCTGCGGCCGGGGTCACTCCTCAGCAGCAGGCAGACGAAGTCCCGGGCGGCCTGGCCCACGCCCTGGAAGTAGTCCCGGGGGAAGCTGAAGTCCAGCCGCGAGATGTTCAGGCACGTCTCCTCGGCGCTCTCGTCCAGGAAGGGGGAGGCGCCGCTCAGCAGCACGTAGGTGACCACGCCCACGCTCCACAGGTCCGAGGACGGGGACACCGGCTCTCCCAGGACCAGCTCGGGGGAGGCGAACTCGGGACTGCCCAGCAGGGGATGCACGTAGTGGGCGCTGTTGAGCTGCACCGCGTCGCCCAGGTCCGTGAGCTTGACGGAGGGCTGGCCGCCGGAGGTCTGAGACACCAGCAGGTTCTCGGGCTGGGGGTCGGAGGAGAGAGAAGGGGTCAGAGTTGGGATCGGACCCTTCTGATAAGGAGTACAGCTGCAATGCACACACACATACTTTTACGTCAAGATGTACTATCCGGCTGTTGTGTAGGTAGTGTAAAGCTTCTAGGATGTCCCGCAGGTAGCAGGCCACTTTGTCCTCAGTCAGATTCCCCCAGCTCACGATGTAGTCCAGCAGACGGCCTTGATCGGCCCTGGAGAGCCCAAACAGAAGATAGGATGATGCCACAACATGACTAAATAACAACCCTCTCTTCATGAAAAATAACGTTTACCTCCGCCATTGAAGATGGACTAGAGGTTATGTTTTCACCTCTGTTTGTCTGTTAGCAAGATAACTCCAAAAGTTATGTACCGAATTGGACAAAACTAGGTGGTTAGATTACTAATGGGCCAAGGAACAGTTGATTCGATTTCTACTGCTCTACTAAAAGCTATATATATATATATATATATATATATATATATATATATATATATATATATATATCTCACACAAGAGTGGGGGTCTTGGCTCACTAGGGGTTGTGTTGCCCCTAGCGAGCAGTAGGTTGAGTCAAAGGTAAAGCCCTGCTCACATCTCCAGGACCAGGGCATAGCTGCTGGGGGTCTCGTAGGTGTCCAGCAGGCCCACCAGGTGGGGGTGCTGCAGCCTCTGGAGCAGGGTGAGTTCCTGGGTGACCCGGTCTCTCCTCATCAGCTTCTTGTTCACCAGCTTCACCGCCACAGAGCGTTTGGTGCCCCGGTGGTCGCAGTGCTTCACCACGGAGAAGCGACCCCTGGTGGCCGGAGGTGGGAAGTTATTAAGAAATGCATATATACGAACCAAGGCAACTATTTGGTATATTTATAGTATTGCATAGTTTAGTATAATATAGTATAGTATTGTTGTTGAAATTCATAGTGTGGGAGGGAACGGGGGAGTAAGCATTCCATTGTACTTTTGTTTATTGCACATGGCAAAATAAATCCATGTTGAATGTTGAATGTATTAGAGCATTTAGGGTTAGTGTTTATGGCGTTTACCTGCCCAGCTCCGCCACCTCACTGTAGAAAGAGTCAAAGTTGTCCTTCCAGCTGACCCTGACACCGTCACTGGACACAGCTGCAACAAACACACCCCATGGCATCATGAAGAGGCTTCGGATGGGTGTGTCTGTTTGTGTGTGTGTGTGTGTGTGTGTGTGTGTGTGTGTGTGTGTGTGTGTGTGTGTGTGTGTCTACCAAGCACTCGGAGGCTGGCGGAGGCCGTGGCGGTGCCCAGGTCGTTGGTGGCCATGCAGGTGTAGGAGCCGTCGTCCTCGGAGGCAGTGCCGATGATACGCAGGGTGGCCTCACCCGTGTCGCTATGACGACGACATCCAGAGTCAGTTCAACTCAACCAAACACATTGGGCCTCACACAAGGGCCACAGATGTGAGTACCAGCATTTTATGAGCTTCTCGCATTCATAAAAAGGGTTTTAATCAATATCTATATTCATACATGTTTTGTAGATTTCTCGTAGGCACCCACAGAAGCTGTAAGAGACCTAGACTACTCATAGGAGTCACTATAGTTGGACCAAGCCGGTCTAACGATTACTTTATAAAGACTTCTAATTAAAATATAAACCTCTTCCATGTTTAGTATTATACAGTTTCAGTCCACTTTCACAATTAAGATGGATATAATTGTACTAGGTTATATCCATTAGACAACAATAATCATAAAAATAGTAGTAATATTCATACCTGTATGCTATGCTACCTGTGTGCTACTCATACCTGTATGCTAGGCTACCTTTGTGCTACTCATACCTGTATGCTATGCTACCTGTGTGCTACTCATACCTGTATGCTATGCTACCTGTGTGCTACTCATACCTGTATGCTAGGCTACCTTTGTGCTACTCATACCTGTATGCTATGCTACCTGTGTGCTACTCATACCTGTATGCTATGCTACCTGTGTGCTACTCATACCTGTATGCTAGGCTACCTGTGTGCTACTCATACCTGTATGCTATGCTACCTGTGTGCTACTCATACCTGTATGCCCAGGCTACCTTTGTGCTACTCATACCTGTATGCCCAGGCTACCTTTGTGCTACTCATACCTGTATGCTAGGCTACCTTTGTGCTACTCATACCTGTATGCTAGGCTACCTTTGTGCTACTCATACCTGTATACTATGCTACCTGTGTGCTACTCATACCTGTATGCTATGCTACCTGTGTGCTACTCATACCTGTATGATAGGCTACCTTTGTGCTACTCATACCTGTATGCTAGGCTACCTGTGTGCTACTCATACCTGTATGCTATGCTACCTGTGTGCTACTCATACCTGTATGCCCAGGCTACCTTTGTGCTGCTCATACCTGTATGCTAGGCTACCTTTGTGCTACTCATACCTGTATGCTAGGCTACCTTTGTGCTACTCATACCTGTATGCTAGGCTACCTGTGTGCTACTCATACCTGTATGCTATGCTACCTGTGTGCTACTCATACCTGTATACCCAGGCTACCTTTGTGCTACTCATACCTGTATGCTAGGCTACCTGTGTGCTACTCATACCTGTATGCTAGGCTACCTTTGTGCTACTCATACCTGTATGCTAGGCTACCTGTGTGCTACTCATACCTGTATGCTAGGCTACCTGTGTGCTACTCATACCTGTATGCTATGCTGCAGCGTCCGTTGTTGGTGAGGATGCTCTGGTCGGGTCCCCTCCAGGTGACGGAGGCCCGGGGCCTCCCACACACCTTACATCTGAGGGTGACGCTCTCCCCGCTGTCACACGTCACGTCCGCCAGGGGCACCAGGAACTCCGGGGGCACTGGGAAGACGGCAGGGTCAAAGGTCTGTTAAAACCCGACTAATAGGTTGGTTACTGTGTGGAATGTGCTTTGAGTTTCTGTTTTGAGTGGACTGCGCTTGCCTCTGTATAAGACTAGTTCAATTTTAGACTCAATGAAGATTTTATAAAAAAATATATACTATTTGACAAAACCTTTAGCACAGCAAAATACCTTGGGAAATAAAGTAGAACGATCCATTTATTATAATCCTAATCTTGTAATCAGTGGTAAATTAACCCAAACTCACCATCATAGATGTAGTTAGGATTTAGTAGCTGAAAGAGAAACAACACGTTAGAAAGTCAACGTACGATCAGAAGCGGCCAATTAGACGCAGCGATACGTTATGTACAGCCAATCACATGACCAATCACCTTTACAGAAACCTTATTGGCCAGGCCATCTTTGGACTTCCTGTAGCCGTTCTCCAGCTTGACCTCCTTCTTCCCTCCTCCCTCCCTGTCCTTCTTCTCTGACTTCTTGCGGATGCGCAGCGACGTGTGCCAGGAAGAGGACTTCCTGCTGGGTGAACACAGCTCAGGTCAGGGCAGAACAGGGAGGCCTCCACACATGACCCAAGGCTTGGCTGACTTGGTCAAAGAACAAAGCCTTCATTTTAGAATCTGAATCCAAGTACACTCGGACTTCAACTTCCACCTATGACTTTCCAAAAAATGTGCTCAAATCCAACCAAATCATTATTAATTACCATATTTCCGGACTATAAGTCTCATTATAATTTTTTCGAGGCGATTTATACAAACTACGGCCAAGAGATGAAATCATCTCCCGTGACTCAACCAATCCGATTCTTCCCAGCAGTTTAAACCCAGACATCTCATTTGTTGTCGTTAATGTGAAGCTACAAAATAAAGCACACAATAAACCATCTAGGAGCCCAATATGATTGATCTGTATTTACCGGTAGCTTTCAACAGTGCTGCCGGCATTTCTGCTTCACACACATTGCATTTTTCTGATTGGAAATTTTTGAGAGCTCTGATCGATCGGTTTATTGATCGACCTATTATCAACGGTGCAGTTACATCTTCTGGGTAAATGCGACTTATACACCGAAGCGACTTATGTTTTTTTTCTCTTAATGACCATTTATGATAAACGCCACTAATAATCCGGTGCGATTTATAGTCTGGAAAGTACAGTTAATTTTATTACTTTTTTACCATCGAAGGTGATAATAATAATAATAATGAAGGTGAAGGTGAAGGTGGGCGGAGGTTATGTTTTCGTCCCAGTCTGTCTGTCTGTTTGTTTGTCTTTTAGCAAGATAACTCAAAAGGTTATGTACGGAACTAGACACAACTTGGTGGTTAGATTACTTATGGGTACAGTTGAGTAGACTTTGGCAAAGATCCGGATTCGAATCCTGATCCAGCCACCCGCCACACATTTAGGTGTGGCGGAGATATGGGCTTTACACAGAGGCCTCTAGCGGTTTCTAGATGTTTCCAGAGCGGACCGGTTCCTTACTTGACGGTGCCGTCGGGCCCGTCGGTGGCGAGGGCCGACGTGTGTCCCAGCACGTAGCCCGGGATCCAGCCCTCGGCGGCCGGGCCCTGGCCGGTGGCGGCGCGGAACACCAGGAACATGTTCTGCTGGTTGCTGGCCAGGATCTGCACCGCCTCGCCCTGGAGCACGCTGACCTCGTCCTCCTTCACCGCCATGTAGTCCTGGGTGACCAGCATGGTGGACACGCTACTGCTGCTGCTGCTTTCACTCTGAGCACCGAGGGGGGGGAGAAATTAGGCTTTATTGGCTCTCTCAAATCAACACAACTCATGGATGGCACAGGCTTTAAAAGGTGACACAGATGAGAGATTCCCTTCAGTCTTAAGCGTCTTATGTACCATCAAATGTTAGATGATCCATTTGTTTTACTCTTTCGGCCTGTCTCCAGATGGATTTGTAAGAAAGTATCTGGTCAATCTCATTAAGACAAAAGACACACCCTTAAGAATCTTTTTCATCCATCCATACTTCAAGACAGTTGACAAGTCTACGTTTGCTATGAATTTGAACTTGAATTTTACAAAGAGCGAAAACAACTAAACATCTGTATTACCTTTAGCACAATAAGGTGTTATTTCCCATGACATAAAACACAAAACAAGTGTTGAGAGAAAGAAAAGGGTCAAAACAGTGAGAAGGGGAAAAGAAAAAGCTTCCAAAGACAGCTGTGTGTTCATAGCTGCCCTCAGGGTCCTCAGAGACGGGGGCTAGAGAGTGTCTTCTCCTCTGGGACCAAAATCAGCCCAATGGACGGAGAGCAGCAGATCCCAGAGGTGATTCCCCATTCAGAAGCCTTCTCTCTGAGGTCAGGAGGACGAACAAAGAAGAGAAGGAGGAGACAGGAGAGGAAAGACCTCTGGCCAAGAAAACGTTTGGTCCAAACGTGGGGAGGTTAGTCGCAGTAGAGCCGGAAAGAGTTGTTTTAGTAACACACCGATGGTTAGGAGGAGTAAGGAGCGAATGAAAGAGCCGGCCCAGGAGAAAGCCAGGTGTTAGTAGGATCTTTGCTAAAGCTGGAAGAAAAAAAACCACGACAGGCAGGCTGCCGTTCCCCAGGGGGGGAAAGCTAGAGGAACGTGACTTCCCTCTAGAAAAGCTCTGAAACCGGGACCACAGACCTCACCAGAGAGTGTTTGAAAAAGGTGGAGAGGAGATTGTGACGGAGAGCGGTAGAGTTGAAGCGGCAGAGGTTGGATTAGTAAGCCTCAGCGGGACAGGAGACGGCAGGAACAGGAACCCCCCCCCCCCCCCCCCCGGGGTTAGTCTTGGCCGGATGCCAGGCCATGCTGCAGCCTGCAGCGCCGCGGGGCAGCAGGCTCTTACCCCGTTGCTCTGGGTGGACTGGATGGACTGCTCGCTGGTGGACGAGCAGGTGCTCATACGGTCCGCCTCCTTGCTGTGCGTGGAGTGTCTGTGGCTCCCAGACCCGCTCTGGGTCTGGTTCTGGGTCTGGTTCTGGGTCGGCCGCACCGGCGCCTCCCCAACCTCCCCACCGGGGAAGGTGAATGAGCTGGGCCGACTAGCCGGAGAGCCCGGCATGGAGCTCCAGAACCCGGACCCGGACTTCTGCCCCGGGCTGGGCGGGGGCGGGGGCAGGGCGTCCTTGCCGAAGGCAGGGGTGGCCAGGGGGGAAGCCATGGGGGAGATGGTTCCCGGGCGAGGCTTGGATGCGGGGATTGTGGCCGCGGGGGTGGCGGCGGCGGCAGAGGGCAGGGGTGCCACCGTGGCGCGGGGAGTGGGGGCCACGGCGTTGGAGGGCGTGGAGGGGGTCTGGGCCCGGTCGTCCGAGGGCCGGACCGGGCGCTTGCCCTGGGGGCTACCCCCGGGGGGAAGGGAGGAAGGAGGGGCAGGGCAGGGAGAGGAACCTGAAGCACACAGGTGAGCAAAACTCACAGCCTTCAGTACACATCGTCAGCCACATCTCTACACGCACACGCACGCACACACACGGCGAGCCTCCTACCTGAAACCTTGTTGGGGCCGTCTGACTCGCCCCCGGGGTGGTGGCGTAGGGGCTGGGGGAGGCGGGAAGGCTGGGGGATTCTGGAGGGCCGGCGTGAGGGGGACCCGGAGCCGTCTTGGGGCGTGCTGCTGCCTCCGCTCCCATGGGACCCACCACCACCACCGCTCCCACCTGGAGCCCCCGCACCAGGGGGGCACGGCCCGCCGCTCGCCCCCACGTGGTTCCTCTGGTACTCCATGGGAGAGGTCAGAGCTGAGGGGGGACAGAGGCCTTTAGGGTTCTGTTGGGTAAGGGTTCTGTTGGCTTAGGGTTCTGTTGGCTTAGGATTCTGTTGGGTAAGGGTTCGGTTGAGTTAGTGTTCTTTTGGAGTTCTGTTGGGTAAGGGTTCTGATGGGGTTCTGTTGTGTTATGGTTCTTTAAGGGGTTCTGTTGCTATAGATATTGCTAATATTTGTGTCAACTACCTCGACTTGCATGGATAGAACAAAAGAGAAAGTGTGTGTGCGTCTTACTGTTGAGGAAGTTCTGCTGGCTCTCCAGCATCTGGCTGATCTGCAGGACCCAGACCTGGCAGACCCCCTGGTGGGGGGAGTGCAGCTCCAGGGCCTCGATGCTGCCACCGGGCCCCCGTGACGTCAGGGTGAACCTGCAGGGGTCTCCCTCCTGGTTCTCCTCCAGACCCAGACAGCTCACCTACACAAGCACCGCTTAGTTAGGCTACGCTTCTTTCAATCAGCGCCAAACACAATCCAATCTGCCTGAGCTATGCTACACTGTATCTACGCTACACCTGAGCAACACTATGCCCGCGCTACGCTTGCCTTCACTACGCTATGGCTGAGCTACGCTATGGCTGAGCTACGCTATGGCTGAGCTACGCTTGCCTTCACTACGCTATGGCTGAGCTACGCTATGGCTGAGCTACGCTATGGCTGAGCTACGCTTGCCTTCACTACGCTATGGCTGAGCTACGCTATGGCTGAGCTACGCTATGGCTGAGCTACGTTATGGCTGAGCTACGCTTGCCTTCACTACGCTATGGCTGAGCTACGCTATGGCTGAGCTACGCTATGGCTGAGCTACGCTTGCCTTCACTACGCTATGGCTGAGCTACGCTTGCCTTCACTATGCTATGGCTGAGCTACGCTATGGCTTAGCTACGCTTGCCTTCACTATGCTATGGCTGAGCTACGCTATGGCTTAGCTACGCTTGCCTTCACTACGCTATGGCTGAGCTACGCTTGCCTTCACTATGCTATGGCTGAGCTACGCTATGGCTGCGGTACCGTACCTTGATGCTGCTCTTGTAGAGGAAACTGGGCAGGGAGAAGCCCCTCTTCTTGTCCAGGGGCTCGCTGAAGAGGACCAGCTGCTCAAAGAGGAAGACCCTCCGCTCCTCCATGCGTCCCACGGGGCCACCCTCCGCCCCCTGCACCAGGAAGGTGTCCTGGAGCAGGAGCCGGCCCTGTGCCACCATCTTACCCTGGGAGAGCCAGGATGGAGTGGAACAAGAGAGAGAGAGAGAGGAAGTTAGGGGGCGTGTTTCATTTCCCGTCATTGACCGAAGAGGGCGTGGTCCGATAAATAAGGGTTCCTCACATCGAAGCCCTGGAGCCGGCCCACGTTCATCAGGTCGTTGCAGCGTTTGGGCACAACGCACATGACCTCCACCGCTTTCTACAAAACAACAGCACCTTAGGTTCCAGGTTCCACCCGTCTGGGCGCTTTGAGAACAGATCTGACCATGATGATGATGATGATGATGATGATGATGACCATGATGATGATGACCATGATGATGACCATGATGATGACCATGATGATGATGACCATGATGATGATGACCATGATGACCATGATGATGACCATGATGACCATGATGATGACCATGATGATGACCATGATGACCATGATGATGACCATGATGATGATGATGACCATGATGATGATGACCATGATGACCATGATGATGACCATGATGACCATGATGATGACCATGATGATGATGACCATGATGACCATGATGATGACCATGATGATGATGACCATGATGATGACCATGATGACCATGATGATGACCATGATGATGATGACCATGATGACCATGATGATGACCATGATGATGATGACCATGATGATGACCATGATGATGACCATGATGATGATGATGACCATGATGATGATGATGACCATGATGATGACCATGATGATGATGACCATGACCATGATGATGATGACCATGATGATGACCATGATGATGACCATGATGATGACCATGATGACCATGATGATGACCATGATGATGATGACCATGATGACCATGATGATGATGACCATGATGATGACCATGATGATGACCATGATGACCATGATGATGACCATGATGACCATGATGATGACCATGATGATGATGATGATGATGATGATGATGATGACCATGATGATGACCATGATGACCATGATGATGACCATGATGATGACCATGATGACCATGATGATGATGATGACCATGATGACCATGATGATGACCATGATGATGACCATGATGACCATGATGATGATGACCATGATGACCATGATGATGACCATGATGATGACCATGATGACCATGATGATGATGATGATGATGATGATGATGACCATGATGATGATGACCATGATGATGATGACCATGATGATGACCATGATGATCACCATGATGATGATGATGATGATGACCATGATGATGACCATGATGACCATGATGACCATGATGATGACCATGATGATGATGACCATGACCATGATGACCATGATGACCATGACCATGATGACCATGATGACCATGACCATGATGATGACCATGACCATGATGACCATGATGACCATGATGACCATGATGATGATGATGATGTTACCTCACCTCCAACTCCATTGACTCCATGCCAGCCTTTTTGGAAGATTTGAGGAAATCCTGTGAATAGAGGAAATTATTATTATTATTATTATAATACTGATTCTATAATATCTCTATTTTATATACAACCATTGTATACAATTTTATTATGTCAAACGATTTTCTAAAGTTTGGTCTGGCGATCATTTCTGATTGACCAACAACCGCACAATAGGCCTTGTGTGCCTCTGAGAGGGCCCGCCCACTGGAACCTACGCAATGGATGGAAATTCATCATTTTTATCATCATCATCATTTTCGTATTATTCAATATTCAGTATTGAAGTCAACAACCGTGTGTGTGTGTACCTTCACATTTTTGTAAAATATTTCTTTATGACCATATGGGTTTTAAGAAGGTGTGTTTTTAGTCATTATATAAGGTGTTGTTAAGTCCAACAGGATTCTGCGCTGTATAACCACTTAGGGCGGACCTTGAGCAGCAGCTGGTACTTCATGATCCTCAACACCGGCTTGGAGAGCAGGTCCGAGATGGGCAGCCGGTGACCCAGACGCTGCTTCAGCTCCTGGGGGGGGAGACAGCAAGATGCTGCTGAATGAACAGTCTCTTTCCATCCCGCATCACACGGACCCAATGGTCACACTGGGACAAAGACAGGTGTATATGACAAACATAGCATATCAACACTAATCAGGGGTCTGGAAAACATCAATAAAACACACTTAATGTGTTACAATACAGAGCTAAACCTGTGTTTACCCTGCTGTAACACACCTCTTAAAGGCCTCCTCTCACACCTGGTGTGAGAGTGATTAGCCAGGTGTGAGAGTGATTGTGTGTGACTTGGTGAGGTCACACAGTGGTGGAGTGTCCACCCAGATATCTGGTGGACAGATCAGTCTACCGGCCTGCACAGTGGACCCTTATCGACTGGTTGGCTTATCTTTCCGTGGTAGATCTGGGTGCACCCTCCAACTGTGTGATGTCACCAAGTCACAGACATTTTGAAAGGGCATGTAAGGTCTGGTAAGGTCTACCTGGTGGTATGATGGGGCCTCTTTAAAGGATCCATACAGAATGATTGAGTAAGCATGATCACATCAGAGAGAGAGACAGAGAGAGACAGAGACTCATGGAAATCAAGACACTCTTTTTCCATGAGTCATTCGTACCTCAAAGTATGTGTCAATGTACTCCAAGACAACCTGCTCCGACTTGGGCTTGTTCTGGCAGTACACCACGTACATGTTCAGACGGCGCTCCTGCCGTAAACAACACACACACACAAAGGAGGAGTCAGTCAATAAACACTTGGATAGTTGCTGGCAGGACGGGACAGGAGGGACTCACAATGCCCTGAGGACATTCAGGGTTTCCCACAAAACCAATGTTAGTTGAAGGGGGAGGAGTGCTTTTGGGATGGAGCCAAGCAGCAGTGTAAGGCTGAACCCTGGAGTCTGAATAATCCAATCATCGTTCTGGGTCCACTCAAATACATTCAGATATTGAAACTAAATATATTTATTTGAGAGTTGGAAAGATTTAGAAAGCTCAACGGCCCCGATTGATACACAACCATGAACTTTCACTTTGGACCCCAGGTTGCTGGGTCCAAAGTGTCCAAAGTGGACCAACAAACAGAGGGAAAGCAAGTTGAAGCGTGGCCTTGTGTTACCTGTTTGACGAAGAGAGGCCCCAGTCTGTCAGGGTCCTGCAGACACCTCTCCAGCTCAGCCAGGAAGTAACTGAGGGAGGGAGATGGGAGAGGGTTCATACACCGCACCCATGGACATGCAGTCCATTGTGTGTGTGTGTGTGTGTGTGGTGTGTGTGTCCTACTCTTTGTGCCAGTCGTAGATCTGCTGGACGTTGCCGAAGACGATCTTGTCCTTTCCCTTCATGTCATCCGGGACGCCCTCCTCCCTCATTCGGCATATGTACCCCTGGAAACACCCACACAGTCAAACATTGGTTTTGGTTTTATATATATATATATATATATATATATATATATATATATATAAACACACACACACATACACACACACACACACACACACACACACACTTAAGATTCTTTATTTTGCCACTTGTGTAACATGTTAAATAGAACGCACACCTCCCATTCACTCCGGCTGTATTATTTACAACAATGAAACAGTGAAAGTAAAAATGTAATAGCAATATATCAATAAAATGTCTAAGTATGTACATATGGCAGCTAAATTTTAAAGTGATATATATATATCCGTATATACACTGAATACTCACGTCCACCAGCAGACTGAGGTCTTTGACGTACTCCCGCTCGGTTTCCACCAGGTCCACCAGAATGTAACTACAGGGAGCAGAGAAACATGGACATGAACCTTTATGAGTCACGCCTCCTTTCATCAACATATTCTACCCAAGGGAAACTCCTTTGCGAGAATGAAGCTTTGTGGATGAAGCTTTCCGAGGAGGATTTTAATATGTGTATATCTGTTGCGGCCCCCATGTCTGTGTGCAGTCTGTCCCTGTTTGGTTCCTCTGTCTCCTTCAGGTGGTGCTCGGTGTGGGGCCTGGTCCCCCCCCCTCGTCCAATCAGCCCCCAGCAATCACCCATCACCATGGTCACCTGGATCATCATGTCCCCCAGTCCTAGAACAACTGTGTTCTTTGTGTCTGTGTGGGGGGAGCGAGGTGGTGGTCTGGTAACTATTGCTCAGTGTGTTGAATCGTTGACTGCTTGTAGAATTGAAGCTGCTTGTGTTTGTTACATACGTTAGTTGTAAAGTCCTGTTTTTGGTTTGGTTGCCTGTTGCTGTTTGTTTACCTTTCTTTAGATTCCCTGGGAGAAGGTAAGATGGGTTTCCATGTAGAGACACACTAAGGTAAGAAGTGAACGTGTGTCACCCTGTTTTCTATGTAGCAGACAGTTTAGGTTCCTGGATAGTTTAGATAGTTAATAGTTAGTTAATTAAATAGGGGTTAATTTGGTATATTAGAGGTTGTAGGGAAGTTCAGCGGTTTTCTTTTATTTTGTGTATGGCACCGTTCACCCTTATGAGTATCGTGGTAACCTGGATTCTTGTTTTTGATCTAATTTGTGTGCCACTCAATAAACCCTTGTTTCCACCAACATTGTAATCCTATGATTTGACAGTGTATCAATAGGAAGGCTGTTGTACCCCTTATACCATCCGATAGTGGAGGACCGTAACAGTATCCACAGTGACCAAGTCTACACGGGGATCTGAACCATTACTGGACTGGACACCAGGATGTTGTCGCCGGTCTTCCCAGCGGAAAAAAACGCCGGCCGATCTTTATGTTTGTCGTTTAGCTAATCAGGAGCTTACAGAGCCCTGCCTCACAGAGCCCTGCCTCACAGAGCCCTGCCTCACAGAGCCCTGCCTCACAGAGACATAATCGGTCCAAACATATACAAACCCAAAGAAAGTAAAACTCTCACACCGACAACCAGATATTCCGCTAACTAGACTTTAGATATTCATCTAAAGTCTGATTTATGAGAATGCTGTGAGAATGCTTGCACTGTAATCTGATCTTTGTGTTTTATTGTGGTGTTTTACTATTGTTGCCGTCTATCTATAGTGATGTATCGTGACGTCACGATACATCACTATAGATACAACAATAAACAATAAACTTGGGACACAAATGTTAAGACACAGCGGACAAGACTCTCACCGTCTCTTCCGGAGGCTTCCGGTCCTGCGCTCGTCCACCTCGTCCACGGGGGAGGAGGAGGACAGCAGGGAGTTGTCAGACGGGTTGAGAGACGGAGAGCTGCTGTCTCCCGGGTCCACCGACAGAGAGCTGGGCCGGTCCTCCAGAGCCTGGACACACAGAGCCACCAGGAGGAGGAGGAGGAAGAGGAAGAGTAGAAGAGGAGGAAGAGGAGGAGGGGGAGATGAGGAAGATGAGGAGGAAAGTAAGCATTTCTGTGTGTGCACAAAACTAAAGAAGATATTTTCTATATTCTTTCAATATTTTGCTTTTTTTAATCATCTGAAAATGTATATATTTAGCAATATATACACACACATTAGCAATTTCCTTGATGTCGAAAAAGGTCTGTGTATATATATTATATACGTATATCCATGAACCCAGGGCGATATGAAAGACACAGATAGTCCAGAAAAGGTCAAAGGTGACGGGTGTGTTCCTACCATCTTGCTCTTGACCAGCTCCTCGATGGCGCTCACCAGCTCCGCTGCACTGGGAGTCTCAGAACTAGATGGACGGACTGAGAGACGGGACGACGTCTGCACACACCAGAGAGAGAGAGAGAGAGAGAGAGAGAGAGAGACAGAGAGAGGGGGGAGAGAGAGAGAGAGAGAGAGAGAGAGAGAGAGAGAGAGAGAGAGAGAGAGGAGAGAGAGGGGGAGAGGGAGAGAGAGCGAGAGAGAGAGAGAGAGAGAGAGAGAGAGAGAGAGAGAGAGAGAGAGACGGAGAGAGGGAGAGAGAGAGAGAGAGAGAGAGAGAGAGAGAGAGAGAGAGAGAGAGAGAGAGAGAGAGAGAGAGAGAGAGAGAGAGAGAGGGAGAGAGAGAGAGAGAGAGAGAGAGAGAGAGAGAGAGAGAGGGGGAGGGGGAGAGGGAGAGAGAGAGTAAAGGAAGTGTTAGAGCTGATCCTCCCATGACCAGATCAGACCGGTTGGATGTCAGAGGTGTCTAGTGGCAGGGGAAGCACCCAGACAAACAATCTATAATATCAATGATTTATTATTATTTCAGGTTAAGGCTAAATTAGCCTGGTTGTAAGGAGTATATTTGCATGATTTTGGTCTTGTTGAACAATATAAATACTGCATTTCTGTTCCGCCACAAGGTCATGTACTTCTCACAAGGTCAGCACGATCTGTGCTTGAATGGTTTAACCTTAATGACCGATAGAAGAAGGAGAAGTAGCCAGGACTGACCTCACCTGAACAGTTTAATATTCTACTGGTTCTCTATCCTTATGTGTTTGTTTACGCTGGTTCTCTATCCTTATGTGTTTGTTTACGCTGGTTCTCTATCCTTATGTGTTTGTTTACGCTGGTTCTCTATCCTTATGTGTTTGTTTACGCTGGTTCTCTAGCCTTATGTGTTTGTTTGTCTTCTCTTACCTCGTACAGATGATGTGATTTAAGGTGACTACAAGCTTTTACTACAGTATAAAGTTCATTGATATCGTTAAATATCAACTAACTTGACCGTCTGAGACTATTTGAAGCCTTAAACAAATAGGATGAGAAGAATATATAATATAATATATGAATGTTTTGACATGGACACTGTAACCAACACTGTTCCCCCAAAGCCCTGGGAAACATCTTCAGACAACGTTTAATCAAAATGAGAAGGCAATGAAATATGTCAATTAAAAATAATAACTAAATAAAATAACCATGAAGGAATAGAGGAGAGGAAACCTATGAACCTATATGGCCAACAAAAAGATATACAAAACTGATCAATAAAATAAATAAACAAACAAATGTCAAACCAAAGGAAAGTGCTTCTGTACAGGTGAGGAGGAATGGGGAGGAAAGGAAGATATGAGAACGACAGAGAGAGAGAGAGAGAGAGAGAGAGAGAGAGGAGGAGGAGAGGAGAGAGGAGAGAGAGAGAGAGAGGAGAGAGAGAGAGAGAGAGGAGAGAGGAGAGGAGAGGAGGGAGGGAGAGGAGAGAGAGAGAGGAGGGAGAGGAGAGAGAGAGGAGAGAGAGAGAGAGAGAGAGAGAGAGAGAGAGAGAGAGAGAGAGAGAGAGAGAGAGAGAGAGAGAGAGAGAGAGAGGAGAGAGAGAGAGAGAGAGAGAGAGAGAGAGAGAGAGAGAGAGAGAAACAAAGAGCTGTAATCACAGTAGTCTCTCACCCTTGCTGTGCTGTGCCTCAAGCTCTTTCCCCCCATAAGGCTGTCTGGGTGGGTGAGAGGGAGGGGGGGGGCTATCGCTGCGCCCCCTTGTGGCTGCGACCAACGTTTTGATGCCAATTACTCGCATGGGGTAATGAGGTTAACAGAAGGGGGAGGAGGGGAGGAGGGGAGGAGGGGGGAGGAGGGAGTGAGGGATGTAACGGGCACGCACGGATGAAAGAGGGAGGAGCTTGCGGTGTGATGTCATGGGGGAAGGGGCGACCGACCTCTGGCGGTGTGTGTGTGTGTGTGGTGTCCTCCTGGTCCATAGTGGTGTGAGGGGATCCCTATACATCCAGCCTGGACGCTGTCCTTCAGGACGCCCTCTGTCCCTCTAGACCGGCTGCTACCAAACCCTTCAATCTCTTCAATTGTAGTCTTTTTTTTCTCTCCATTTTTGTAGTTTTTCTTTGTTCTCGGTCATGACAATATTCACTACAGCCAGACGCTAACTTAACAAGAAGGTGAAAAAACTAATCTCTAAACGATTCAGGAACTGAAAACCCGAATGGGGTCAGAATGCGGCCGTATCCAGTATGAAGGGTCCGTGTCT
>CM051007.1:30102460-30139960 GCA_027704905.1 Muraenolepis orangiensis | reverse complement strand
AATTCAAAACTTGACACTTTATTGTTATTTGTATTGTGTCCAGTATTTGTATTTTATAGTATTGTGTTTTAGAAGTTCAAACTGCGGGAGGAACGGGAGTAAGCACTCCATTGTATGTGGCCATACATTTATAACAGTAGGATGTTTAGTAGCCAAGACTTAGTAGCCAGCTTGTTCTCTATCCTTATTTGTTTGCTCATCTCGTTTTCTCTTCCTATGCACAGATGACGAGATTTAAAGTGACCGATTACAAGCTTTTACGATGACTTTCTTTTACAAAATAAAGTCGCATTGCTATTTTTACACACTTGCCAGTGCAGTATAGTTTGTCATTAACACCCCCACCCCCCCCTCACCTCCTCCACAGTCTCGTCCTGGGGCGTGGCGGCCGAGTCGTCGGAGTCCTTCTGTGAGCCCAGCGTTCCCACCTCGCCGCTCTTCCTCACCTCCCGGTTCTTCTTGTGCTTGTGGGCCAGCTTCTTCACGTGGCCGTCCGCCTTGCCGCTGCTCAGCCTCCGCACCGGGCTGGTCAACCACTTGCGCAGCGTGTTGCCTGGGGTTCCAGAAACCAGATTTAATAAACATCTCATCATAAGGTGTGACAGCCATTCCAAACCTCGGGCCTGGAAACTCAATACCGTTTGAAACATTTGAAAAACTTTTAATATTAATTGATACAAATGTACACGCTTTAGTGTGAAATACTGGGTTTGTGGTGTGGATGGAGGAGGGGTGAGTGTCGGTGTGTGTACCTGGTGCTCTGTGTTTGGGCCCGGGGGACGTGTGTGTGTGCAGGCTGTGGCCCGGCTGCAGCGTGGCTGAGGACCCCGGGAGGATGGAGTCGTTACTGCACACCGACAAGGTGTCTGAGAGAGAGAGAGAGAGACACTTAATACGACATGAGAGAGAGAGAGAGAGAGAGAGAGAGAGAGAGAGAGAGAGAGAGAGAGAGAGAGAGAGAGAACCCAGGTCGTCACGGTGACCGCCTCCTCCTGCCTGGCGCCCCGCCAGTGGGCTACCTTTGTGGTTGAAGATGCCCTCCATCTCCATGGAGGAGCGGGAGTGGGCGATGCACAGCATGGCGCAGGGCACCAGGCCCTCGTGGGCCGGCGAGCGGTCCGTGGTGCGCACCAGACACCAGTCGGGCCGCTCGTGACATCGTTCCAGAACCTCCACCGTCTGGCCACGCCGTACTGTCAGCTCGTTGCTGTTTCCCGCCATGAAGTCGTGGATGACCACCGTCAGCTCGCAGCCGCCCGACAGCTGGGGGGAGAACAGGGTCAGTCTGGGGGGAGAAACGACCTAAGACATGGTCCACATCTAGACGGGGACACACAACCTAAGACATGGTCCACATCTAGACGGGGACACATGACCTAAGACATGGTCCACATCTAGACGGAGACACATGACCTAAGACATGGTCCACATCTAGACGGGGACACATGACCTAAGACACTATAAACAGGTTTTAAAAAGCTTTTTCAAAAGGTTCTTGAGGTTAAGTGAACTAGTGAGAGTACCTTGTCACTGTCCAGTGTGTTCTGGGAGGTGCGTGAGGCCAGAGAGATGGTGTCAGGCTGGCTGCTGCCCTCACCCTGACTGTCCAGGTCTTCTCCATCCCTGCAGGAACAGTCATGTGACCGCTCAGACTCCGGTGGTTGGTGGGATCACGTCCTCATCATGTGTGAGGACGTGTGCATTGCTGTGCACATATGTATATGTGCGTGTGTGTGTGCGTGTGTGTATATATTTTTCTATGTGTGTGTGTATATGTCTGTGTGTGTTATATGTATGTGCGTGTGTGTGTGTGTGTCTATGTGTGTGTGTGTGTGTATATATATATGTCTATGTGTGTGTGTGTGTGTATATGTCTATGTGTGTGTGTATGTATATATATATGTCTATGTGTGTGTGTGTGTGTGTGTTATATGTATGTGTGTGTGTGTGTGTGTGTGTGTGTGTGTCTATGTGTGTGTGTTGTAATGAAAAAGCCAGTGTGTGTGTATATGTCTGTGTGTTTGTGTGTGTGTGTGTATGTTAGTGTGTGTGTGTGTGTGTGTGTATGTTAGAGTGTGTGTATGTTAGTGCGTGTGTGAGTGTGTGTGTGTATGTTAGTGTGTGTGTGTGTGTGTATGTATGTGTATGTTAGTGTGTGTGTGTGTGTATGTTAGTGTGTGTGTATGTCAGTGTGTGTGTGTGTATGTTAGTGTGTGTGTGTATGTTAGTGTGTGTGTATGTCAGTGTGTGTGTGTGTGTCAGTGTGTGTGTGTGTCAGTATGTGTGTATGTCAGTGTGTGTGTGTCAGTGTGTGTCAGTGTGTGTGTATGTCAGTGTGTGTGTGTCAGTGTGTGTGTGTGTGTGTGTCAGTGTGTGTGTATGTCAGTGTGTGTGTATGTTAGTGTGTGTGTGTGTGTGTGTGTTAGTGTGTGTGTGTGTATGTGTATGTTAGTGTGTGTGTGTGTGCGTGTGTGTGTGTGTATGTCAGTGTGTGTGTATGTTAGTGTGTGTGTATGTCAGTGTGTGTGTGTGTGTATGTCAGTGTGTATGTGTGTGTGTATGTTAGTGTGTGTGTATGTTAGTGTGTGTGTATGTTAGTGTGTGTGTATGTCAGTGTGTGTGTGTGTGTCAGTGTGTGTGTGTGTGTGTATGTCAGTGTGTATGTTAGTGTGTGTGTATGTTAGTGTGTGTATGTGTGTGTGTATGTTAGTGTGTGTGTATGTCAGTGTGTGTGTGTATGTCAGTGTGTGTGTGTATGTTAGTGTGTGTGTATGTCAGTGTGTGTGTATGTCAGTGTGCGTGTATGTTAGTGTGTGTATGTGTATGTCAGTGTGTGTGTGTGTCAGTGTGTGTGTGTATGTCAGTGTGTGTGTCAGTGTGTGTGTGTGTGTCAGTGTGTGTGTGTGTGTCAGTGTGTGTGTGTGTGTCAGTGTGTGTGTGTGTGTGAGAGTGTATGTCAGTGTGTGTGTGTGTGTCAGTGTGTGTGTGTGTGAGAGTGTATGTCAGTGTGTGTGTGTGTGTCAGTGTGTGTGTGTGTGAGAGTGTGTGTGTGTGTGTGTGTCAGTGTGTGTGTATGTCAGTGTGTGTGTGTCAGTGTGTGTGTGTGTCAGTGTGTGTGTGTGTGTGTGTGTGTCAGTGTGTGTGTATGTCAGTGTGTGTGTCAGTGTGTGTGTGTGTGTCAGTGTGTGTGTATGTCAGTGTGCGTGTATGTTAGTGTGTGTATGTGTATGTCAGTGTGTGTCAGTGTGTGTGTGTGTGTCAGTGTGTGTGTCAGTGTGTGTGTATGTGTCAGTGTGTGTGTGTGTGTATGTCAGTGTGTATGTTAGTGTGTGTGTGTGTATGTTAGTGTGTGTGTATGTTAGTGTGTATGTGTGTGTGTATGTTAGTGTGTGTGTATGTCAGTGTGTGTGTGTATGTCAGTGTGTGTGTGTATGTTAGTGTGTGTGTATGTCAGTGTGTGTGTATGTCAGTGTGCGTGTATGTTAGTGTGTGTATGTGTATGTCAGTGTGTGTGTGTGTCAGTGTGTGTGTGTGTGTTAGTGTGTGTGTATGTCAGTGTGTGTGTCAGTGTGTGTGTGTGTGTGTCAGTGTGTGTGTGTGTGTGTCAGTGTGTGTGTGTGTGTCAGTGTGTGTGTGTGTGAGAGTGTGTGTGTGTGTGTGTCAGTGTGTGTGTATGTCAGTGTGTGTGTGTGTGTGTCGTGTGTGTGTGTGTGTGTGTCAGTGTGTGTGTATGTCAGTGTGTGTGTCAGTGTGTGTGTGTGTGTCAGTGTGTGTGTATGTCAGTGTGCGTGTATGTTAGTGTGTGTATGTGTATGTCAGTGTGTGTGTGTGTCAGTGTGTGTGTGTGTGTCAGTGTGTGTGTGTGTGTCAGTGTGTGTGTGTGTGTCAGTGTGTGTGTCAGTGTGTGTGTGTGTCAGTGTGTGTGTCAGTGTGTGTGTGTGTGTGTCAGTGTGTGTGTGTGTGTCAGTGTGTGTGTGTGTGTGTGTGTGTGTCAGTGTGTGTGCGTGTGTGTGTGTCAGTGTGTGTGTGTGTGTCAGTGTGTGTGTGTGTGTGTCAGTGTGTGTGTGTGTGTCAGTGTGTGTGTGTGTGTGTGTATGTCAGTGTGTGTGTCAGTGTGAGTGTGTGTGTGTCAGTGTGTGTGTCAGTGTGAGTGTGTGTGTCAGTGTGTGTGTGTGTGAGAGTGTGTGTGTGTGTGTCAGTGTGTGTCAGTGTGTGTGTGTGAGTACCTGCGGCCCTTGTGGTGCTTCACCGTGGTGGTCTTGGGGATGTGAATGGGCTCCTTCAGAGCCCCCCGCAGGTGGATGGTCCGCTCCTGGATCACCTCCCTGATGTGTTTGATCCAGTCCTGCTTGTTCTCTATGTTGGACGCCTGGCATGGAGGGGGTTAATCACTTCATGTGAACACATGAACGTCAGGTCTGTAAACAGGGCTCAGAAACCTGGAGCTGCCTCCTCTCTTTAGCTCTAAATACAAATGGAGGCTTTAGGGGTTTGAGGTCAGCGCCTTCAAATGAGTCCAATTAGAATCTGATGCTCCATACTATGTATGTGTATGTATATAGTTCAACTAATTGACAGGTCTATTTGGAAATAAAGTATGTGTATATTTGGTATTTATGTACTTGTATATTTAGTAATAATGTATGTATATATTTAGTAATAATGTACTTTCCATAATTTATGGACTTTTGCTAATCAAGTACTTTTATTTTGGTAAATGAGGCAGAGAGGAGGGCAGCTTCAGACTTAATGAGGGAGGGATGGGGGAGGGAGGGAGGAGGGATGGGGGAGGGAGGGAGGAGGGAGGAGGGAGGAGGAGGGAGGAGGAGGAGGGGTACTGGGTACTCACCATAGCTCCGTGTTTGAATCCCTGACTTAGCTTTGGTTAAAATACAGAATAAGACAGCGTTTACTGGTTTGGTTTTAGACCATCAAATGATGAAAGTATTGTATATTATACTTATTTTACAGGACATTGACTTCATGAGGACAAAGATGGCGGCCGCACCGACCAGATGTACAGCAATAGGGTCTGGCAGCGTTTAGCCTTAGCCAATCAAATGGGATCGTACCGGGGACTGCAATGCGTCGCCGTAGTGGTGTGTCATGGTGTGTGTGTGTGTGTGTGTGTGTGTGTGTGTGTGTGTGTGTACCATGTTAGTAATGAAATTGAATATATTGCCGATGCCTAGTGGCTGCCAGTTAGTAAAATGTAACAGCTGACAAACACTGATCTCTTCACAGAGCATGAATCAGGCTTGCCGTTTGTGTTCAAATATAATATAATATAATATAATATAACATAATATAATATAATATAATATAATATAACATAACATAACATAATATAATATAATATAATATAATATAACATAATATAACATAATATAACATAATATAATATAATATAACATAATATAATATAATATAATATAATATAATATAATATAACATAATATAATATAATATAATATAATATAATATAATATAATATAATATAACACTGGACCGACCGAGTCTCTGCACCAACGGGAGAACGGGGTGAACAATGCAGAAGTTACCCTTTAATATGTTCCACATGAAGACATGTTTGCATCAAGCCTGTCAGTCATATCTTGGTTATCAAACCTGTCAGTCATATCTTGGTTATCAAGCCTGTCAGTCATATCTTGGTTATCAAACCTGTCAGTCATATCTTGGTTATTAAGCCTGTCAGTCATATCTTGGTTATCAAGCCTGTCAGTCATATCTTGGTTATCAAACCTGTCAGTCATATCTTGGTTATTAAGCCTGTCAGTCATATCTTGGTTATCAAGCCTGTCAGTCATATCTTGGTTATTAAGCCTGTCAGTCATATCTTGGTTATTAATGTTATGAATTCAACTCCACTGTGGGCTGAGTCTTCTCATCTTGTAGTAGAGGTAAATCTTATGATGTTTTGACTTGTGTAGTGATCTAAAATAGATGTTAATGTGGTTATCATTTGATACAGTATGTTGTATAGTATATAGTTATGTTGGTGGAAGCATGGTACCCAACAGAGACAATGGAAGATGTGACATCCACAGAAAGAGAGCGAGAGAAGAGAGAGAGAGAGAGAGAGAGAGAGAGAGAGAGAGAGAGAGAGAGAGAGAGAGAGAGAGAGAGAGAGAGAGAGAGAGAGAGAGAGAGAGAGAGGAGAGAGAGAGAGAGAGAGAGCGAGAGAGAGAGAGAGAGAGAGGAAGCCGCCCAGAGGACGACAACAGGCTGTCAGAGTGGAAGCCGTGCAAGGAGGAGCTCTAGAAGTCCTCAGTCGTCCACCATGACACCATGCAAACACACCAGAGGAAGAAGCCAGCAGAGGACTAGAGGGTCCGGGGCGTGGTCACACCTGGAGGTGGGACTAGAGGGTCCGGGGCGCGGTCACACCTGGAGGTGGGACTAGAGGGTCCGGGGCGCGGTCACACCTGGAGGTGGGACTAGAGGGTCCGGGGCGCGGTCACACCTGGAGGTGGGACTAGAGGGTCCGGGGCGCGGTCACACCTGGAGGTGGGACTAGAGGGTCCGGGGCGCGGTCACACCTGGAGGTGGGACTAGAGGGTCCGGGGCGCGGTCACACCTGGAGGTGGGACTAGAGGGTCCGGGGCGTGGTCACACCTGGAGGTGGGACTAGAGGGTCCGGGGCGCGGTCACACCTGGAGGTGGGACTAGAGGGTCCGGGGCGTGGTCACACCTGGAGGTGGGACTAGAGGGTCCGGGGCGCGGTCACACCTGGAGGTGGGACTAGAGGGTCCGGGGCGTGGTCACACCTGGAGGTGGGACTAGAGGGTCCGGGGCGCGGTCACACCTGGAGGTGGGACTAGAGGGTCCGGGGCGCGGTCACACCTGGAGGTGGGACTAGAGGGTCCGGGGCGCGGTCACACCTGGAGGTGGGACTAGAGGGTCCGGGGCGCGGTCACACCTGGAGGTGGGACTAGAGGGTCCGGGGCGCGGTCACACCTGGAGGTGGGACTAGAGGGTCCGGGGCGCGGTCACACCTGGAGGTGGGACTAGAGGGGGGTCACGGGGGGCAGGGTCCGGGCGCGGTCACACCTGGAGGTGGGACTAGAGGGTCCGGGGCGCGGTCACACCTGGAGGTGGGACTAGAGGGTCCGGGGCGTGGTCACACCTGGAGGTGGGACTAGAGGGTCCGGGGCGTGGTCACACCTGGAGGTGGGACTAGAGGGTCCGGGGCGCGGTCACACCTGGAGGTGGGACTAGAGGGTCCGGGGCGTGGTCACACCTGGAGGTGGGACTAGAGGGTCCGGGGCGCGGTCACACCTGGAGGTGGGACTAGAGGGTCCGGGGCGCGGTCACACCTGGAGGTGGGACTAGAGGGTCCGGGGCGCGGTCACACCTGGAGGTGGGACGATTGGTCCTGACCTGCGGCTCTTTGTTACAGCGCTGCTTTCACTCCTGGTTCGCTTTGTGTTCACACAACAATATTTTTAAGACTTCCAACATGTAAACAAATGGAAAGCAAAGCCTATAGATCTCATCCTGGCGTGGTTAAACCAGGCTGTACATTCGGTCCCAATGCAAATCCAGACAAGGTATAGAAAATGTGAGGCTGGCGGTGGTTAGCCAACGAAGCTTGGCTGACGATGTACGCCATAAGCCCTTCCCCAGCCTATGAGCACAGGTGAGTTAGGGCAGCAAAGTCACTTATTTAGTCCCAGATGGTGTTCTCACCTCTAACTACCTGCTCCAGGGTGACAGTGGACAGAGACACCAAGACTCAGCGGTCTCCATCCTAAGCTTTTCTCTGTCCACATATGGCCCAGCAAACCCAACCTGGGAGGGGAACTGAACCGGGTTCAGGACAAACACTCCCCAAATGAACCAGGTGTGAGGACGCCCGAAGGAAAAACAAGAACAAAGGAAGGAGGAGGAGGTGGTGGACACACAGCAAGACAGAGAGAGAGAGAGAGAGAGAGAGAGAGAGACAGAGAGAGAGAGAGAGAGAGAGAGAGAGAGAGAGAGAGAGAGACAGAGAGAGAGAGAGAGACAGAGAGAGAGACAGAGACAGAGACAGAGACAGAGAGAGAGAGAGAGAGAGAGAGAGAGAGAGAGAGACAGAGAGAGAGAGAGAGAGACAGAGAGAGAGAGAGAGAGAGAGAGAGAGAGAGAGAGAGAGACAGAGAGAGAGAGAGAGAGAGAGAGAGAGAGAGAGAGAGAGAGAGAGAGAGAGAGAGAGAGAGACAGAGAGAGAGAGAGAGAGAGAGAGAGAGAGAGAGAGAGACAGAGAGGGACAGAGAGAGAGAGAGAGAGAGAGAGAGAGAGAGAGAGAGAGAGAGAGAGAGAGAGAGAGACAGAGAGACAGAGAGAGAGAGAGAGAGAGAGAGAGAGAGAGACCTACCTTGAGTACAATCTTATTGTCCGAGGTCGGGGTGCGTCCCACCCAGAGAGCAAACTTACAGGGGTCCCCCTCCACGTGCTCAGTCACTCCCAACTCCGACGTCTGGTGAGAGAGAGAGAGAGAGAGAGAGAGAGAGAGAGAGAGAGAGAGAGAGAGAGAGAGAGAGAGAGAGAGAGAGAGAGAGGGAGGGAGAGAGAGAGAGAGGGAGGGAGGGAGGGAGGGAGGGAGGGACAGACTGTCATTGAAAATGGACAGCAGAAATAAATGGTGGATACATGGTTTACCCTTTTCAAATGTATGCCTGAATTTTGGACTGTGATTGATATAATGCATGGTTGCTCATTGGTTATTAAAGGAATGTTCTGGTGTGTTGATGAAGGTCCTACAGCATCAGGCAGGTCAGCTTCAGGAATTTCGAAGAATTTTTAAGACTAACAAAAAAAATTCTCTGTGTGTGCTTAAGTTTAAATACTTTTGAAATATGAATTAAAGACACTTTAATACCAAAAAGGCCTTTATTTTAAGGTGAATGAATTCAATGCCTTTGAAGACTTTGAGGATGGCCGGGGACCCTGTCATGTTAGTATTGACCACAGTAGCAGCGTCCAGAAGAGAGAGAGCCAGAGGGAGACTTACAAACAGCTTGCTCTTGTAGATGTACTTGCTCCGCCCGTTGGAGTCCTTCACCTCCTTGCTGAAGACCAGCGACATTTCGAACAGGAAGAGGTGGCGCTCGCGGCCCTTGCGAATCAGGGTCTTGGGGTCCCACACCTGGAAGGAGTCCTGCAGGATCAGCTCCCCCTGGGACTCCAGGTTCTCGTCGAAACCTGGAGACACACACATGGGACGAGGGCATGAGGACCTTGGAGACTCCCGACGGTGGGGGGAGGGGATGTGTGGAGTGTGACACTCACCCTCCAGCATGGACAGGTGCATGGCATCGTTGGCCCTCTTGGGGACGCTGAGCATCACCTCCAGGCCGTCCTTGATCTCACCCTTGCCTTCCTCGCAGCACGTCAGCAGCTCCTGAACACACACACACACACACACACACACACACACACACACACACACACACACACACACACACACACACACACACACACACACACACACACACACACACACACACACACACACACACACACACACACACCATGAAGACAGGAACAGTAGAGCCGGTAACCATAGAGATGTTTATCATGGAGACCGTAACCATGGAGATTGACTATTGAGGCGGTGACCTTGGAGATGGTAACCACGGAGACCGACAATCGAGACTTTGACCAAGGAGACTGTGACTGTGGAGACGGTAACCACGGAGACCGACAATCGAGACCGTAACCATAGAAATAATAACCCTGGAGAATTGTGGAGACTAAGAATAGTGTGCTAGAGAGATAGAGAAGAAGAGCAGGCTGTACCTTCAGCAGGAGCTGGTACTTGGTGATTCTCTGCACAGGCTTAATAAGGTAGGAGGAGATGGAGTTGGCCAATCGGTGCCTCTGCTGGATCTCCTGCAACGTGACGGCAGAGAAACACACAAAGCTGCTATTTTTTACACAAACAACAGGGGGGCGGCATTTCCCATGATGCAACGGGGCCAGCGGGGGCGCCACTCACGTCGAAGTAGGGTCCAGCGTGCTCCAGAATGAGCTGCGTGGAGTCAGGCTTGTTCTTACAGTAGTTCACGTACATCTGGAACTTATCCGCCTGGTGGCACACGCACGCACACACACACACACACACACATACATACATACACACACACACACACACACACGCAAGATGGATGGATTGAACACCTGATGTGTTCCAATAGCCTTGGTCCGTGGGAGCGGAGGGAGAGGAGCACTCACCCATGTGACAAAGCAATGTCCCACGTCTTCAGGGAGCTGCTCGTACTTCTCCAGCTCCTTCAGGAAGATGCTAAACGGAAGGAAGGAAGACAATCGGAACCGTTTGAAATCTTTAAAAAACCAAACATGAAGACAAGTTATGTTATCAGCTCTTTAAATGGTAAGGATAGACGTCTTAAGAAGTGTCTGTTGCTTTAATAACATTACGTTGGATTTAGAATCCTGCACTACCTAGAATACAACAAATCTTAACTATTTTAACTTCATTAACAGTCAGAGACAGCATAAGACAACCATTCAGATTGCTCTGTTCTAACTAGCACTAAAAGGAGCACTGATGCTAGTTCTTGGTCATGTCTCCTCTCACTTGTGGTGGAACTCGAAGAGGTCCTGCATGTTGCCGAAGATGATGTGCTCCTTGTTGATGATCCCTGGGGGTATCTCCTCCACACCGCTGGTCATCTCCCACAGGTACGTCTGGGGGGGGAGAGAGAGGGAGAGGGAGAGAGAGAGAGAGAGAGAGAGAGAGAGAGAGAGAGAGAGAGAGAGAGAGAATATATATGCTAAGTATAATGATGTATATTAAATATTGAATCCTAATAAATAATGTATCTGGCTTATGTGTTTCAAGACACGGCAGAATGATTTGAACTTACATCCATGCACTCCCGCAAGTCACGAACGTAGGCCTTCTCCGTCTGAATCAGCTCTGCCATGATGAACCTACACACACACACACACACACACAATTAAACTAGCGCTGGAGGGCCCCCATGCATCCATCAGTTTGAGTCCCCAGGGCTGCAGCGGCTCGGTCGATGAGGGATTTATCTTAAGGTTCACAACCTTCTTCTTTAGCTCTCACCGGTCCACTTACACTGAAGACTAATGGAAGAGTTAGGGGCCTGGAAGGAGGAGGCGGAGGAGGAGGAGGAGGAAGAGGAGGAGGAGGAGGCTTGAACCAGACGGGCCCACACCACCCTTATGATTTGTGTCCCTCATATTGGAATAGGGCAGTCAAGCTCCTTCTATATACACGCTTATAGAATATCATATCAAACTGAGATATGGATTTATGGAACTTATGCTGGAGGCGATTCTGCTTGCTGCAGCAAATCTCTCTCCAAGAAGAGGAGGGTGGAGGTGGAGGTGGTGGTGGTGGTGGAGGCTGGGCATTAGTGCTCATAGCCAACGATCTCCACTTAATCTACTTTACAACATTAACTATAAGAACAGTAGCCAAGGGACGGGCTGAAAACACTGAAAGTCTAATGCGCTGGCAGAGCCACAGATGGGGATCTATGTTTCAGAGCTTAGAATGGGAGGAGCCACCAAGTCTCCCCCCCCCCACTGACTCACTCCTTCCTGGACCAACTCAGAGCAGAAGGAAGAGCTGACTCACTCCTTCCTGGACCAACTCAGAGCAGAAGGAAGAGCTGACTCACTCCTTCCTGGACCAACTCAGAGCAGAAGGAAGAGCTGACTCACTCCTTCCTGGACCAACTCAGAGCAGAAGGAAGAGCTGACTTACTCCTTCCTGGACAAACTCAGAGCAGAAGGAAGAGCTGACTTACTCCTTCCTGCGGGCCGACTTGCGTTTCTCCTCGTTGAGCTCGTGGGCGGCATCCCTCAGCTTGACCTCCGACCCCGGAGCACTGGCCGGGATGATGTCCAACTGGAGATCCTTGCTCTGAGAGTGAGTGAGTGACAGAGCAAGAGAGAGAGTCAGTGAGAGAGAGGGAGAGTGAGTTAGAGTGAGTGATTGAGAGAGAGTGACAGAGTGAGTGATTGAGAGAGAGTGAAGGTGACAGAGAGAGAGGGAGAGTGACAGAGTGAGTGATAGAGAGAGAGTGAAGGTGAAAGTGTGAGAGAGAGAGAGAGAAAGTGAGTGTGAGAGAGAGAAAGAGTGTGTAAGGGAGAAAAAGTGTGTGCGAGAGAGAGTGTAAGAAAGGGAGAGCGAGTCACGTACAGCCTTGTTGGAGTCAGAGGAGATGCCCAGGGCCTTCTCCAGGCTCCCCCGGTACTTGTCCATGCGGAGGGAGAAGTCCCGGTACCGCTTGTCCACGGCCGTCACCCACTTCTTGATCTCCACCGCGTGGCTGTGGCCCTTATCACAGAAGCCGTCTGCCAGCTGGATGAGCAGCTTCACACGCTCTTTGGTTTGCTGGGAAGAGGAAAACCGTTTGCTGCGTTTCATTGATGCAGACAAATATGTGTAGTGTATGATTCTGCATTGAGGTAAAGTGTAAGGTGTGTGTGTGTGTAATAGAGAGAGAAAGAGATGAGGGGAGAGCGAGCAGGATTTTGAGAGAGAGCGAGAGAAACAGAACAGGAAGGAGAGAGACAGGTAGGTAGAGAGATGAGAGGTAGAGAGAGAAAGAGACGTAGAGAGAGAGAGAGGTAGCGAAATAGAGAAGTAGAGAGAGAGAGAGAGAGAGAGAGAGAGAGAGAGAGAGAGAGAGAGAGAGAGAGAGAGAGAGAGAGAGAGAGAGAGAGGTAGAGACAGAGAAGGAGAGGTAGAGGTAGAGGTAGAGAGAGGTAGAGGTAGAGAGAAAGAGAAGGAGAGAGGTAGAGGTAGAGAGAGGTAGAGAGAGAGAGAGGTAGAGAGAGAGAGGTAGAGAGCGGTAGAGAGAGAGAGGTAGAGAGGTAGAGGTAGAGAGAGAGAGAGGTAGAGGTAGAGAGAGGTAGAGAGAGAGAGGTAGAGGTAGAGAGAGGTAGAGAGAGAGAGGTAGAGAGAGAGAGAGAGGTAGAGAGCGGTAGAGAGAGAGAGGTAGAGGTAGAGAGAGAGAGAGGTAGAGAGAGGTAGAGAGAGAGAGGTAGAGAGCGGTAGAGAGAGAGAGATGCTAACCCTGGCAGTGATGTGGAAGTCCTCGTGCTCCTTGAGCAGCTCCTGGGTGTGGTGGATGCTGGAGCCGGTGGAGGTGTGTGTGGACAGGTAGAACTCTCCGGTGTCATGGATCCACTCAAGAGCCTGGAAACACAAGCATACAGACATATGCTAGGTGTGTGGTGTGTGCGTGTGCATGTGAATGTGTGTGTGTGTGTGTTGTGTGTGCGTGAGAGAGAGAGAGAGAGAGAATGTGTGTATTCCAGGGATTTCACTTAAGAGGCACATACAATACTGTTAGAGTAAGCTTGTGTGTGTGTGCATGTGTTGTGTGTGTGTGTGTGTGTGCATGTGTGTGCATGTGGATGTGTGTGTGTGTGTGTGTGTGTGTGTGTGTGTGTGTGTGTGTGTGGGGCATACCTGCTTGGCGCTGCGCTCAAACAGCACGTACTGCTGGCACTGGTCCAGGCGCCTCTTCCTCATTGTCCAGAAGTGGAGCACACGGTTCTCCCGCTGCAGAAGCTCGTTCAAGATGTCTGACAAACACAGCAGAGAGTTACTGGTTCACAACATGAACACATGAACACCCTGTCCCCCCACCACAACATGAACACATGAACACCCTGTCCCCCCGCCACAACATGAACACATGAACACCCTGTCCCCCCACCACAACATGAACACATGAACACCCTGTCCCCCCACCACAACATGAACACATGAACACCCTGTCCCCCCACCACAACATGAACACATGAACACCCTGTCCCCCCACCACAACATGAACACATGAACACCCTGTCCCCCCACCACAACATGAACACATGAACACCCTGTCCCCCCACCACAACATGAACACATGAACACCCTGTCCCCCCACCACAACATGAACACATGAACACCCTGTCCCCCCACCACAACATGAACACATGAACACCCTGTCCCCCCACCACAACATGAACACATGAACACCCTGTCCCCCCACCACAACATGAACACATGAACACCCTGTCCCCCCACCACAACATGAACACATGAACACCCTGTCCCCCCACCACAACATGAACACATGAACACCCTGTCCCCCCACCACAACATGAACACATGAACACCCTGTCCCCCCACCACAACATGAACACATGACTAACTGACAAAAGTATATGTACATATGTACTATGTAACACACATGCATGTGTTACATAGTACATAGTAAGTATAGTATGTACTATGTAACACATGCATGTAAAGGAAAGTCTCCATAGGATCCTTTAACTTCATTATTAACTAGCAATGAGAGCTCCAATGTACCAGAGAGGACAGAGGAGAGAGAGAGATGTACCAGAGAGGAGAGAGAGAGAGAGAGAGAGAGAGAGAGAGAGAGAGAGAGAGAGAGAGAGAGAGAGAGAGAGAGAGAGAGAGAGAGATGTACAGAGAGGAGAGAGAGAGATGTACCAGAGAGGAGAGAGAGAGATGTACCAGAGAGAGAGAGAGAGAGAGAGAGAGAGAGAGATGTACAGAGAGGAGAGAGAGAGATGTACAGAGAGGAGAGAGAGAGAGAGAGAGAGAGATGTACCAGAGAGGAGAGAGAGAGAGAGAGAGAGAGAGAGAGAGAGAGAGAGAGAGAGAGAGAGAGAGAGAGAGAGAGAGAGAGAGAGAGATGTACAGAGAGGAGAGAGAGATGTACAGAGAGGAGAGAGAGAGAGAGAGAGAGAGAGAGAGAGAGAGAGAGAGAGAGAGAGAGAGAGAAGAGAGAGAGAGAGAGAGAGAGATGTACCAGAGAGAGAGAGAGAGATGTACAGAGAGGAGAGAGAGAGATGTACCAGAGAGGAGAGAGAGAGATGTACAGAGAGGAGAGAGAGAGAGAGAGATGTACCAGAGAGGAGAGAGAGAGAGAGAGAGATGTACCAGAGAGGAGAGAGAGAGAGAGAGATGTACCAGAGAGGAGAGAGAGAGATGTACAGAGAGGAGAGAGAGAGATGTACCAGAGAGGAGAGAGAGAGAGATGTACCAGAGAGGAGAGAGAGAGAGAGAGATGTACCAGAGAGGAGAGAGAGAGAGAGAGAGAGAGATGTACGAGAGAGGAGAGAGAGAGAGAGATGTACCAGAGAGGAGAGAGAGAGAGAGAGAGAGAGAGAGAGAGAGAGAGAGAGAGGAGAGAGAGAGAGAGAGAGAGAGAGAGAGAGAGGAGAGAGAGAGAGAGAGAGAGAGAGAGAGAGAGAGAGAGAGAGAGAGAGAGAGAGAGAGAGAGGAGAGAGAGAGAGAGAGAGAGAGCAGAGAGGAGAGAGAGAGAGAGATGTACCAGAGAGAGAGAGAGAGAGAGAGAGAGAGAGAGAGAGAGAGAGAGAGGAGAGAGAGAGAGAGAGAGAGAGAGAGAGAGAGATGTACCAGAGAGGAGAGAGAGAGAGAGAGAGAGAGAGAGAGATGTACCAGAGAGGAGAGAGATGTACCAGAGAGGAGAGAGAGAGAGAGAGAGAGATGTACCAGAGAGGAGAGAGAGAGAGAGAGAGAGAGAGAGAGAGAGAGAGAGAGAGAGAGAGAGAGAGAGAGAGAGAGAGAGAGAGAGAGAGAGAGAGAGAGAGAGAGAGAGATGTACCAGAGAGGAGAGAGAGAGAGAGAGAGAGATGTACCAGAGAGGAGAGAGAGAGAGAGAGAGAGAGAGATGTACCAGAGAGGAGAGAGAGAGAGAGAGAGAGATGTACCAGAGAGGAGAGAGAGAGAGAGAGAGATGTACCAGAGAGGAGAGAGAGAGAGAGATGTACCAGAGAGGAGAGAGAGAGAGAGAGAGAGAGAGAGAGATGTACCAGAGAGGAGAGAAAGAGAGAGAGAGAGAGAGAGAGAGAGAGAGATGTACCAGAGAGGAGAGAGATGTACCAGAGAGGAGAGAGAGAGAGAGATGTATCCATCTCTGTACATTTGATTCTCTTTGAGGAGGGAGGGAGAGAGAGAGTGAGAGAAAAGAGGGGGGACAGAGGGGGAGATAGAAGAAGAAGAAGGGGAAGGAGAGGGGGAGAGAGAGTCTCTAGTTCATTTCATTCGCCTTGCAGTTGAAATGAGCCCACCGGAGACGAACACCCTAACCCCCACAGGTGAGGCGGGACCCAAAAGGCCAGATGTGTGGGACCTCTGGACCGGGACACTCACTCTTGACCTGCTGCTCCGGGGCCTTCACGTGGCTCAGCATCCCCGGCATGTTCACGCTGTTACGGTGCATGTACTTCAGGAACACGTCCGCGTTCCGCCTGGCCAGAGTGCACGCCTTCCACACACACACACACACACGCACACACGCACACACGCACACACGCACACACGCACGCACACACACGCACGCACACACACGCACGCACGCGCACACACACACACACGCACGCACACACACGCACACACACACACGAAAGGTGAACACATTGAAACGTGTGTGTGTATACTGTTGAGTGTGTGTGTGTGTGTGTGGTTTATCATTGTTGTTCTAATCAGTCTAATCAGCAGTGTGCGTGTGTGTGTGTGTGTGTGTGTGTGTGTGTGTGTGTGTGTATACCTGGATTACTGTGTTTATGAGATATCGGAATGTGTATGTCTTGTATAAGCAAGTACTGTATATCAAAGTGAGTTTGTGTGTATCAGAGTGTGTGTATCAGAGTGTGGGTGTATCCGAGTGCGTGTGTATCATAGTGTGTGTGTTTCAGTGTGTGTGTATATATCAGAGAGTGTGTTTGTATCAGAGTGTGTGTGTGTATTAGAGTGTGTGTGTGTATCAGAGTGTGTGTGTGTATCAGAGTGTGTGTGTGTGTATTAGAGTGTGTGTGTATCAGAGTGTGTGTGTCAGAGTGTGTGTGTCAGAGTGTGTATCAGAGTGTGTGTGTGTATTAGAGTGTGTGTGTGTGTATCAGAGTGTGTGTGTGTATTAGAGTGTGTGTGTGTATCAGTGTGTGTGTGTATTAGAGTGTGTGTGTGTATCAGAGTGTGTGTGTCAGAGTGTGTGTATCAGAGTGTGTTTGTGTATCAGAGTGTGTGTGTGTATTAGAGTGTGTGTGTGTATCAGAGTGTGTGTGTGTGTATTAGAGTGTGTGTGTGTATCAGAGTGTGTGTGTCAGAGCGTGTGTGTATTAGAGTGTGTGTGTATCAGAGTGTGTGTCAGAGTGTGTGTGTGTGTGTATTAGAGTGTGTGTGTATCAGAGTGTGTGTGTGTGTGTGTGTATGAGTGTGTGTGTGTGTATTAGAGTGTGTGTGTATGAGTGTGTGTGTATGAGTGTGTGTATCAGAGTGTGTGTGTGTATCAGAGTGTGTGTGTCAGAGTGTGTGTATTAGAGTGTGTGTGTATCAGAGTGTGTGTGTCAGAGTGTGTGTGTGTGTATCAGAGTGTGTGTGTAGGTGTGTGTGTGATCAGAGTGTGTGTGTATCAGAGTGTGTGTGTCAGAGTATGTGTGTGTGTATCAGAGTGTGTGTGTCAGCGTGTGTGTGTGTGTATCAGAGAGTGTGTGTATCAGCGTGTGTGTGTGTATCAGAGTGTGTGTATCAGAGTGTGTGTCAGTGGTACCTTGAGGAAGGCCTCCTTCTGCTCCAGGTGCTTGCTGATCATGGGGCTGACGTGCTCTGACTCACAGTTGGGCCCCAGCTTGTCAGCCCCTCCACACCAGTCCTCCTCCCGCTTGTACTCCTGCTCCAGGCTCTCCAGCACGCTGCACACCTGGAACACACACACACACACACACACAGGGTACACTACCGCACACCTGGAACACACACACACACAGAGGATGGTACACTACCGCACACCTGGAACACACACACACACACAGAGGATGGTACACGCTGCACACCTGGACACACACACACACAGGGTGGTACACTACCGCACACCTGGAACACACACACACACACAGGGTGGTACACTACCGCACACCTGGAACACGCGCACACACACACAGGGTGGTACACTACCGCACACCTGGAACACACACACACACACACAGGGTGGTACACTACCGCACACCTGGAACACGCACACACACACAGGATGGTACACTACCGCACACCTGGAAACACACACACACACACAGAGGATGGTACACTACCGCACACCTGGAACACACACACACACACACACACAGAGGGTGGTACACTACCGCACACCTGGAACACACACACACACACAGAGGGTGGAACACTACCGCACACCTGGAACACACACACACACACAGGGTGGTACACTACCGCACACCTGGAACACACACACACACAGAGGGTGGTACACTACCGCACACCTGGAACACACACACACACAGAGTGGTACACTACCGCACACCTGGAACACACACACACACACAGAGGGTGGTACACTACCGCACACCTGGAACACACACACACACACACACAGGGTGGTACACTACTGCACACCTGGAACACACACACACACAGAGGGTGGTACACTACCGCACACCTGGAACACACACACACACACACAGGGTGGTACACTACCGCACACCTGGAACACACACACACACAGAGGGTGGTACACTACCGCACACCTGGAACACACACACACACACAGGATGGTACACTACCGCACACCTGGAACACACACACACACACAGAGGATGGTACACTACCGCACACCTGGAACACACACACACACACAGGGTACACTACCGAACACCTGGAACACACACACAGAGGATGGTACACTACCGCACACCTGGAACACACACACACACACAGAGGATGGTACACGCTGCACACCTGGACACACACACACACAGGGTGGTACACTACCGCACACCTGGAACACACACACACACACACACACACAGGGTGGTACACTACCGCACACCTGGAACACACACACACACAGGGTGGTACACTACCGCACACCTGGAACACACACACACACACAGAGGGTGGTACACTACCGCACACCTGGAACACACACACACACACAGGGTGGTACACTACTGCACACCTGGAACACACACACACACAGAGGGTGGTACACTACCGCACACCTGGAACACACACACACACACACAGGGTGGTACACTACCGCACACCTGGAACACACACACACACAGAGGGTGGTACACTACCGCACACCTGGAACACACACACACAGAGTGGTACACTACCGCACACCTGGAACACACACACACACACAGAGGGTGGTACACTACCGCACACCTGGAACACACACACACACACAGGGTGGTACACTACTGCACACCTGGAACACACACACACACACAGAGGGTGGTACACTACCGCACACCTGGAACACACACACACACACACAGGGTGGTACACTACCGCACACCTGGAACACACACACACACAGAGGGTGGTACACTACCGCACACCTGGAACACACACACACACACAGGATGGTACACTACCGCACACCTGGAACACACACACACACACAGAGGATGGTACACTACCGCACACCTGGAACACACACACACACACAGGGTACACTACCGAACACCTGGAACACACACACAGAGGATGGTACACTACCGCACACCTGGAACACACACACACACACAGAGGATGGTACACGCTGCACACCTGGACACACACACACACAGGGTGGTACACTACCGCACACCTGGAACACACACACACACACACACACAGGGTGGTACACTACCGCACACCTGGAACACACACACACACAGGGTGGTACACTACCGCACACCTGGAACACACACACACACAGAGGGTGGTACACTACCGCACACCTGGAACACACACACACACACAGGGTGGTACACTACTGCACACCTGGAACACACACACACACAGAGGGTGGTACACTACCGCACACCTGGAACACACACACACACACACAGGGTGGTACACTACCGCACACCTGGAACACACACACACACAGAGGGTGGTACACTACCGCACACCTGGAACACACACACACACACAGGATGGTACACTACCGCACACCTGGAACACACACACACACACAGAGGATGGTACACTACCGCACACCTGGAACACACACACACACACAGGGTACACTACCGAACACCTGGAACACACACACAGAGGATGGTACACTACCGCACACCTGGAACACACACACACACACAGAGGATGGTACACGCTGCACACCTGGACACACACACACACAGGGTGGTACACTACCGCACACCTGGAACACACACACACACACACACACAGGGTGGTACACTACCGCACACCTGGAACACACACACACACAGGGTGGTACACTACCGCACACCTGGAACACACACACACACACACACACAGAGGGTGGTACACTACCGCACACCTGGAACACACACACACACAGGGTGGTACACTACCGCACACCTGGAACACACACACACACAGGGTGGTACACTACCGCACACCTGGAACACACACACACAGAGGGTGGTACACTACCACACACCTGGAACACACACACACACAGGGTGGTACACTACCGCACACCTGGAACACACACACACACACACACACACACACACACACACACAGGATGGTACACTACCGCACACCTGGAACACACACACACACACAGAGGATGGTACACTACCGCACACCTGGAACACACACACACACACACAGAGGGTGGTACACTACCGCACACCTGGAACACACACACACACAGAGGGTGGTACACTACCGCACACCTGGAACACACACACACACACACAGAGGGTGGTACACTACCGCACACCTGGAACACACACACACACAGAGGGTGGTACACTACCGCACACCTGGAACACACACACACACACACACAGGATGGTACACTACCGCACACACACACACACAGAGGATGGTACACTACCGCACACCTGGAACACACACAGAGGATGCTACACTACCGCCATGAGAAGGATTCCTTTATGGACTCACTTTCCCAGAATCCTTTATGGACTCTTACAAGCACACTTACAATGCTTTAATGACGTCTGTAACACACACACACACACACACACACACACACACACACACACACACACACACACACACACACACACACACACACACACACACACACACACACACACACACACACACCACACACACACACACACACACACACACACACACACACACACACACACACACACACACACACAGTACCTGCTCAGAGGTCTTGTAGAAGGCCACGGAGGCGTTGACCAGCTTCAGGCGGTCCTCCATCTTCAGCATGAGCTGCTGCCAGTGGGAGGCCACGCCCTCTGCGCAGTCCCGGATCAGCTCCATGTCGTAGTGGTTGGCCTGCAGCAGAGACTCCGCCTTCTGCTGCACCTGCAGGGCGCTCTGGTGCGTCTTCTGCGGGCGGACAGCGGACCAGAGGCTTGTTACAGACACGCCGCGTGGCTACACTGACACCACTAGAATAATAATGATGATAATAATAATAATGATAATAATAATGATAATGATAATGATAATAATAATAATGCCGGCTTTTATCCAAAGCGCAATCAGCCATTCATCCACCGAGGAGGAGTGAGCCATCAAGGAGACGGCACGTCAGGAGCAGTTAGGGTTAGGGGGTCTTGCTCAAAGACACCTCCACAGTTTTTGCTAGGAGGAGCCGGGGGATCGAACCAGCAACCTTTCGGTTGTGAGGCGACCGCTCTACCTCCTGAGCTATACTGCCGCCGCGGCAGTTTATCCCCATTAATCCTCGCCGCGGCACTAGACACACTGCTAGAGCGGGATCCGGGGGTTAGGGGTTCTAATCCCACCGCCTGTACGCGGTGAAGTCTTACAGCGGATGGGATTGTAAGATGCATTATTGCATGTAAGCATCCACCCAATTTATAAAATAGATTGTTTACGTTATAATATTTGATAATTCTCCGAGTGAAGCAGGATATTCAGTGGGGCATATTGAGGTAGAGACCGGGTATTGATTGTTCATTGATCACTTTGGGAGCCACCTGGAAAGGGTGTCATGGTTGTTATGGTGGTTACCTCGATAGCGTGTTGGAACTGCTCGTGCTCTCTCTGGAGCTGCTCCGCCTCCTGCAGGGAGCTGGCCGTGATCAGACCAGCGTTCAGCATGGACTCTCCATTACGGATCCAACCCAGAACCTGGAGGAGGGGGAGGGAGAGGAGGGAGACAAAGGAGGAAGGGAATAGGGGGAGAGAGGAGAGCGCGAGAGTGGCATTAACATATTAACATACTTCCTTCCTTCTATCAAACATTTTTGAAACATTTCTCTGTACAGGTGGATGGCTTGTGACCCGACCAACAGACCAACAGATCACACATGGCCAGACGTGTTCAGGGCACACAAAGCAGGCCTGTGTGCTTAAGGGCACGACCTTAAGCACAGATAGCGTGTATAATCTGTAACGCATTGTGACGGTGTTAGCAATCATGATAATTATCCGCTAATAAACAACATTGACGTCTTGAACTCCACTTGATCTTCATCATGATAATCAACTACTGGCAAACAAACATCGTGATCTCACGATTACAATAGCATACGACATGCCACAAACACACACACACACTTTATATACGTATGTATTTGATATATATTTGTGTTACTGATTTCCGAAAACAAATGAAGGATAGTATTTTCTAACAAAGTGATCCATGTGCTCCCTTAAACATCTCCAACTGTGTGTCACTGCGTGTGTGTGACTGTGTGTGTGTGTGTGTGTGTGTGTGTGTGTGTGTGTGTGTGTGTGTTCCTCACCTGCTTGACCTCAGCCTGCAGGTGCCTCAGCTGGACACACTGCTCCAGGTGACGCCGGCGCTGCTCCGCCCCAAGGTCCACCTCCTGCTGCTTCTCGTGGAGGAACTCCAGCAGGTGCTGCACCCTAGTGGCCATGTCCACGTCACGGTCGCATAGCAGCTCCACCCCTGGTGTGGAAGGGGGCACGCGGTCAGGGGGAAGGTCGGAGGGGAGGGAGTTGATGTGTGATCCTGAATCCCCCTCTGGGCCCTCAAGGCCAGCCCAGGCCTTACTGGAGCGCACGCCCGGCGTATTAGTTACCCGTTAATCCAACACCGTGTCACCCATAGGACTCTGTGTGTGTTGCTTGTTTGAATTGTTTGTCTATCCCACCAAAAACTTAACTGCTGAATGGGAAGTTGGAGGTTTATAAAAATGTGAAATTGAAAAGAAGAAAAACACCAAAAGTTTATTTTGTGAAGAGAGAGCTTCACAGAAGAAAGTGGAAAACAATTTGGTTTACTGTGAAATATTTATCTAGATAGTTGCAAAAGTTAAGTTAAATATTAAGTTTGCGACTTCAGTAAATAAAAAATGTCATTTCTGTGAGTGGTGAACAATGTTTTTGTTAATATTTTCCACACTGATGAATTGTGGAGATAGCCCTCTAGTGTTTCAAGAGTACGTCCCGACCCTGTGAAGAAGAGGTTCTGTTGGTGTGGAAACACACTCCTCCAGAGACATAGAACACACAGAACCTCCAGTCATAGAACACACAGAACCTCCAGTCATAGAACACACAGAACCTCCAGTCATAGAACATATAGAACCTCCAGAGACATAGAACACATTGGAGTTCTATGTCTCTGGAGGTTCTATGTGTTCTATGTCTCCTGCACCGCACGCCACCACGCCCTAGAGGGCGGGGCCGGGAGCCGTGGTTAGGGTGTGGACCGGTGATGCTTAGGGTGTCGGACTACAAACCCTTGCTGTCCATAATGAGCCTAACCCTAGCCTGCCGTCGCCCTTGAGCAAGTTGTGCAACCTTTACTTAAATGACACTCGCATTTCTAAAGTGGCTTTGGATCAAGTAAAAGTCTAAATGAGTGTACTAAATACTAAATACTAATACTATGATGATAATGCTGACTCAGGTTGGGTTGTGCGTTGATGTGCGTGTGTGTGAATGTTTATGTGTGTGTGAATGTTATGTGTGTGTGCGTGTGTGTTTATGTGTGTGTGCGTGTGTGTTGATGTGTGTGTGTTGATGTGCGTGTGTTGATGTGTGTGTGAATGTTATGTGTGTGTGTGCGTGTGTTGATGTGTGTGTGTTGATGTGTGTGTGAATGTTATGTGTGTGTGTGTGTGTGTTGATGTGTGTGTGTTGATGTGCGTGTGTTGATGTGCGTGTGTTGATGTGTGTGTGTTGATGTGTGTGTGAATGTTATGTGTGTGTGTGCGTGTGTTGATGTGTGTGTGTTGATGTGCGTGTGTTGATGTGCGTGTGTTGATGTGTGTGTGTTGATGTGCGTGTGTTGATGTGCCTGTGTTGATGTGCGTGTGTTGATGTGTGTGTGTTGATGTGTGTGTGTTGATGTGTGTGTGAATGTTATGTGTGTGTGCATGTGTGTTGATGTGCGTGTGTTGATGTGTGTGTGAATGTTATGTGTGTGTGTGCGTGTGTGTGTTGATGTGCGTGTGTGTTGATGTGTGTGTTGATGCGTGTGTGTTGATGTGTTGCTCACCGGAGGCCTGCACCTCGTTGACGTACTGCAGCAGCTCCTGCCCCTGGTGGATGACGTCGAAGGTGAGGTTGTTGACAGTCAGGGCCTTGTCTGCGTGGTGCTGCAGCTGCTGCTCTGCCAGGGTCAGGTCCTCGGGGTCGAACTCGCTCATCTGACCCGTCAGCTCCTCGTTCCACGACTCCAGGTCCGAGATGATCTGGAGAGATGGTATATGATATGTAGATTATATATATACACAAGATAAATAGGCACACACGAGCGCAAGAGTGTATGGTGATAGGATTTCTCATGTTGATATTTGAGTAACGAGCAAAAAGAGCATCTCCCGGCATAACATTCTTGTGACGCCACATGCTTGGATACGGCTGGTATTAACCGTTGCCATGGAAACAAATGAGTTTCACTGTCAATGTTTTTTTGTATTCCTCGATGATGAATGAGGAGGCTCTGGTTGCATTCTTCGATTGGCCAACAGGGGGTGGTGTTGCAGCTTTAGCACAGGAGACCACAGCACTTGACACTATTTTGGGGTATTTATTACATATTTAGGAAACATAAATGTATTATATTAGAATCAAGTGATGAAAAGGACTCCCTCGATATTCCATCTGCAATATTGACTTTGATTTTCGTGAATCGTTTTAAAATGTTATTGTAATATAAGATTGTCCAACTGTTTGACGAATAAAACTGCCCGTGTGGAGTTTTTCGACTCACGTCAATGGCGTCCCTCTCGAAGATGCGTAGCTGCAGGAAGAGGTCCAGCTTGATCTTCCTCTCCTGGAAGAGCTCCTCCATCTGGGCCTGGGCCTCGTCTAGCTGCTGCAGGACGCTCTCGATGTGGGCCATGGAGCTGTTGTGGGGCGTCTTGTTGCTGGAGATGGCCGAGTCCCTGAAGCCGGACGGAGGGGGAGGGGGCCGGAGACACACGAAGACCCAGACATTGTATGAGTGTGTGTGTGTGTGTGTGTGTGTCCCTAGTAAACACAAACAGAAGCCTGTAGGCCATTGGTGATACCCATTTGCTTTGGGTTGATTAGGCAACGTGACCGACACATCACATGTCCAATTTGTGTGTGTGTGTGTGTAATTAGTATGTGAGAGGGTAAGCCAACACACACAAAAACACACACAGGGCGTCAAGTTGCCTCCCAGGAATACAGCCACACAATTAGACATGCTGTTATGAGCCTTACGTAAGACCTCACTGTGGAGCCAACACACAGAGGAGAGAGAGAGAGAGAGAGAGAGAGAGAGAGAGAGAGAGAGAGAGAGAGAGAGAGAGAGGAGAGAGAGAGAGAGAGAGAGAGAGAGAGAGAGAGAGAGAGAGAGAGAGAGAGAGAGAGAGAGAGAGAGAGAGAGAGAGAGAGAGAGAGAATCAGAACAGTTGCCGTGGGTCAGAGGTCATCTTCTCACCTCCCTTTTCTCACTCACCCAATTCTCATGTCCACCTACTCAGCCTTCTGTCCACTGGGCAGACACAGGTCTTAACCTATCCCTCCCTCCCTCTCCCTCCCTCCCTCTCTTACTTCCCTCTCTCCCTCCCTCTCTTTACTTCCCTCCCTCTCTCCTTCCCTCCCTCCCTCCCTCCCGCTCTCGCTCTCTCCCTCCCTCCCTCCCTCTCCCTCCCTCTCTCTCCCTCTCTCTCTCCCTCCCTCTCTCTCTCTCCCTCCCTCCCTCCCTCTCTCCCTCCCTCTCTTTACTTCCCTCTCTCCCTCCCTCTCTTTACTTCCCTCTCTCTTTCTGTCTCCCTCCCTCCCTCCCTCCCTCCCTCCCTCTCTTTACTTCCCTCTCTCTCCTCCCTCCCTCTCTCCCTCCCTCCCTCCCTCCCTCTTTACTTCTCTCTCTCCCTCCCTCCCTCTCTCTCTCTCTCCCTCCCTCCCTCCCTCTCTCCCTCCCTCTCCCTCCCTCTCTTTACTTCCCTCTCTGCCTCCCTCCCTCTCTCTCTCCCTCTCTTTACTTCCCTCCCTCTCTCCCTCCCTCTCTTTACTTCCCTCCCTCTCTCCCTCCCTCTCTTTACTTCCCTCCCTCCCTCCCTCCCTCCCTCCCTCCCTCCCTCTCTTTACTTCCCTCCCTCTCTCCCTCCCTCCCTCTCTTTACTTCCCTCCCCCTCTCTCTCTCTCTCTCCCTCTCTCTCTCTCCCTCCCTCTCTCTTTTCCTCCCTCCCTCTCTCCGTGTCCATCTCGTTAGCTTACTGCAGTTTACGCGACTAATCACTGGTCCAATCAGCTGCAGTTGTGATTGGCCGTGGCGACCCACCGAGTGGATCGATCTGACCAATCAAAGGTGACCACTTGATGAGGGAAGCGTTTCTAGAAGTTTCCAGCCCAGTTTAATACAGAACGCCTACCGCCAAATCATTTAGCACAATATATCACGATACGATTGACACATCACATAACACTTAGAAAAGCTTGTAAAAGCTTATCAAAGTAAGAGTTACACATCATGTGCACAACCAATAAAGCAGCAATCATCCTGGCACATGCTTTGTTAATTAGCTTCCATTGCAACGTAAGGAGGGTTCAATGGATCTCAACAGTACCCGCTAACGTACAATAAGCATTAAGAAGTATCTATACCACGGCCAGTGAACAGGTCAGTGGTGAGAGGTGTGCATTATTTTCAGATAACAGCGCGGCCATGGTGGTGTGATGGCCGCTCTGAGAGAGAGAAGCTGCTGGCCTCCATTCTGTCAACTCATACTAGAACAAACGGTGTGCCATTGATAACAGTGACAACATTGAGCCACTAGATGGCGCCCACACAGCCCTCCCCCCATTCCATTCATAGCTCCTGGTGGAGCGGAGTGAGACTCAGACTCAAGTCATGTCAAGTGATTCCTCTTTTGTGTTGGAGCAAGAGATGAACCAATGTCCACCCTGGTCTGGATCCTACTTTGGACACCAGCACTTGGGATTGGAACCAGTGCTGTACTAGTGAAGCCCAAATGATTCATTCACAATCATCATTAAATAATCAAAACGTATTTTTTTGAAAAAGCGGTACTTAATAATTTCACACCGTTCTAAAAGTTCTGTGGATGTATTTTTTTTTGTATATTTCAAAATAAACAGAATATCAATAGCACATTTAACGGTTTGGAACTTTAAAAAATACCCAATAACTTTAAAGGTGGTTATCAATTAGATAAATAATAATAATTTAATAAGGGAAAGTATTGCATATTTCCTTTTGGATAGTTTGCTTATAACTGTAGAACTAAGTTGACTCCAGGGACGTCCAAACAACATAGTTAATAATACATTTAGATCCAGGATAATAATTAGGAAGCAATAAATATAATTCTAAGACCTCAGGGGCCTACCCATAAAATGTGGTACTTATATATGCAGTATTTATTCAGTTTCATAAATCTCATCTAGTCTATAAAGTAGTCTGGCTGACAGAACTGGACAGAAAGGTAGAGTCTTCATTCCATTGAATCTCATGTTAACTTTGGTGCTTGACCGATTGCGTTCCAGGCATTAGTCAGAGCCATATATGTTCCAGGCATTAGTCAGAGCCATTTATGTCTCCAGTCTGACCACATGCAAGTGCAAGCTAAAAGTTTATATTTTGACACAGAATCGGCTTAAATATATGAATCAACCCCCAATATTTCAACGGTTTGCAAGTGGCCGTGGTATAAGTGGGATAATCCACGTGCAGTTATTCTTGTTATTGAATAAGGAATGCCCTTTGAGGAGGCATCAGCCCTGCGTGGTGTGTTATGTTAAAATCCATCAAATGTAGCATGACAGAGAAGGTCAGTGATGGAGACTAGAGGACAGAGAAGCAGAGAAAGATATACAGAGATAGAGGTAAAGAGCCAGGGAAACAAAGAGAAGGACAGACAGCAATAGAGAGAGACACAGTGAGACAAAGACAGGTAGAGAAAGAGAGAGAAATACAGGTAAAGAAGGAGAGAAAAGGAGAAAGAGATGCAATGAAGGAATAATGAAGAGAATAGACTAGAGGGTGTAGACTACAGGAAAGGGGTCTATGAGGAGCAGGTCAGTGGTGGTCACCTGAGCTGCTGGATGAGGTCCTCTCCCTCCTTGATGACATTGACGGTGACCTGCAGTGTGGTCTGCTGCTGCTGGCCGAACCTCTTGATCAGTTCCTGGACGGCCTCCACCGACTCGGCATACACGTCATCCAGGAGCTCCTTCTGCAGCTCCTCCAGCCACGTCCATAGCTGAGGGAGACATGGAGGGGGTTGCATGTCACTTATGTGTTGAACTTGGCTAGAAACAGGGCTGCTTGGTAGCTCATCCTGTCACACACATAGACCAAGACGCCTCGGAGCGACCCTGGTTCCATTCCTGCCTGTGGTCCTTTGCTTTATGTCATTCCCTCTCTCTCCACCCACTTACCTGTCGATCTCCACTCTCCTGTGCATTAAGGCTAAATGCCACAAAATATCCTCCAGAAACATCTAGAAACGACTCGGTGGGATATGATTACGACGACCAATCCCAATAGACAGTAATGTTCTATTAATAGAGTAGTTCTGAATGGACACGTGGGGAACTGGCATGTGAGCCATCAAACGGCTTGTCGTCAATATCATTTGAACCGCTTAACCTACAGTTAAAACAACAAAAACATTGCAATAATAAAGTATCTGTCATGAGTTTTGGATTTTGGACATGTAGTTTAAAATATAAAATTGCAGTTAACTTTAATCAGTAAGATTGTCTGTTTTTCTTAAAGATTTCATGAATAAACTATTTGAATAGCTTGTATTGGGAAACCTAGCAATCATCGGAAGCTTTGAAATGTGAAATGACGTGTTGGGGCCGGCTGGCGCTCCCTTCCCTACGACCATGCGGTTATTGTTGTTTTGTCTTCATCTGGTCTATATAGTAAAGCCATTGACGGCGGTGGGTCAAGTGTCTATGAGCGGCCTCACCTCCTTGACGTGCGTGTGGAAGGCCACCGACATGTCCAGTAGCACCTTGCGCTGCTCCACACGCCGCACAAAGTCCTGGATGCGGTCCTCCAGCTGGTGGGCGGCCTGGTAGATCTCCTCCGGGTCACACTCCCCCGTCTGCGCCAGCTGCTCCGCCGCCTCCAGCAGCTTGTCAGCATTTGTGTAGGTGTTCTACCGCCCAGGGAGAGAGAGAGAGAGAGAGAGAGGAGAGAGGGAGAGGGAGAGGGAGAGGGAGAGGGAGAGGGAGAGAGAGAGAGAGAGAGAGAGAGAGAGAGAGAGAGAGAGAGAGAGAGTTACGATGAAGTAAGAATGAAGAAGGACAGTAAAGAGGAGGGAGGGATGGGGAGACAGAAGGGGTGAGAGAGAGAAGGTTAGTAATTGTATAGAGAAGGTTGTTGATCGCTCACTTTTGTGATCCTCCTTGGTTGTCGCAGCATAGACCTTGGTTATCTTCTCCGTGTTTCTTCTCTCCTTTTTCTCTCTCCGTTTTTCTTCTATCCTTGTGTCTCTCGTCTACATACTTTTTTGCTTACTCCTTTTTTTCTCTGGTTATCTCGTCCTGTTTTTCTCTCCCTGTTTTCTCTCTTTTTTCCTCTCCTTTTTTCTCCTCTCTGTTTCTCTCTCTATTTTTGCTCTCTTCTTTTTTCTCTCTCTTTTTTCTCCTCTCCTTTTTTTCTCGCGCTCTTTGTGCCTCCCCCACCTGCCCTTGAGTTGGGGGAGAAACAAACAGGCCACTGTTTTAAAACAGAGGGACCCTATGATCTATATGGCATTCCCCAAGGCTGTGTCCTGAGCCCTCTCCTCTACTCCCTCTTCACCCATGACTGCACTCCTGTACATGACCTTGATGACCTGTACATGGTACAAACACCATCATCAAGTTTGCAGACGACACAACGGTGGTGGGCCTCATCAGAAATAACGATGAGGCAGCCTCCAGGGAGGAGGTCCAGCGCCTGGTGGCGTGGTGGCTGACAACAACCTGGACCTCAACACCAAGGAGACCAAGGAGCTCATCAGCCCACCAGAGCTGGCGCCCACACCCCCATCAACTGGGCAGAGGTTGAGTGTGTCTCCAGCTTCAAATTCCTGGGGGTCCACATCTCCGAGGACCTCTGTTCGACCCTTAACACGGCCTCACTGGTAAAGAAGACTCACCAGCGTCTCTTCTTCCTGAGGAGACTGAGGAAAGCCCACCTGTCCCCTCAGATTCTGGTGAACTTTTACAGGTGTGCCATCCAAAGCATCCTCACCAACTGCATCACAGTGTGGTAAAGCAACTGCACTGTCTCAGACCAGAAACTCTGCTAACTACACCCTATCAATATCAATGACTTTGACTGCCTTGCACTCCAATCATAACTCTCTATCTATAGTTTACATATTTATTGTTTACACACCTGTATGATAGCCATGTACATTTTTACTGTACCTACCGTATATATACATTAATCTTCCACTATTGATATAATTGCATACCCCTGCTCACTACCTGTTGAATACTTCTATACTTAGCTGTGTATATACATATATACCTTTAATTCTGCACATATCTACTTTAGATGTGTTACTCTAAGTAATTGTATACCTGTTTTATACCTAGTACACTGTTTTTACATCTTATCTTAACCAGTGTACTTCATATATTACCATGCACTTGACTGTAACATTCGTACTCTGGTTAGATGTACTGTACTGTACTTGTGATGACAATTCATTAGTATATCATGTCATACACACAGTAGACGACCAGATGCTGGTTTACTCCCCTACGCTGGGACGAAATGGGGAGTGGGGACCAGAGAGGGGGAGGCGGGAGTGAAGGGAGGTTACCTGGGCCACTTCCTCAAAGTCCTCGTGGCGTTTCTGCAGGGCCCGAGCCCGGTGGAGGGACTTCCCCACGCCCGTGTGCTTACTGAGGAACGCCTCGCCGTGGTTCTCGATCCAGTCCAGCACCTGAGGGTGTGACACACACGCACACTTTAGGGGGAAAATCTGTTTTCCATGATCTCTCTCTCTCTCTTTAGGTTCCATTCCATTATCCTTTATTAATATCAGCCTTTTTTTACATCTTGACCTTTTCATTTAAAGACCCGTTCCTGGTGCTGGGTTGAAATACACTGTTCAATTAAGGTACTTGTCAAGTATTTATTTTTTGGTACCCATGGACTTTCCTGGTGGTAACAGCTGTGACCCACCGACAGACCCGTTGGACACAAGCCAACCCCCGAGATAAGCAGGTAGATGCGGGCTCCGAAAGCCTGAAGTACGTATCATCATCTTTACGTCTGTGACCCACAAATGTAGTAACTTAATATAATAATAGCGTTGGGTCATAAACGAGGCTAGGTTCTTTTCGGAAACCAGGGTTTTGCATCCAAAAAAATCTTTCGGCCGCCGTTTTTCAGAGCTTATCGGCGCGAGAAGCAACTTTCTGAACTTTTCCGTGGGCGTGAGGCTGAAGTCCTGCATTTCATATGACCAGAAAGAGTTACAGTCCAATACTAAATCCACCATATGTGGTAACTGGTGAACTTCTAGAACTTCTAGACAGGAAATACACCATGTTCGGGGGAAGAGGGTCGTTAACTATTACCAACAATGTGTACTTATTAATGTAATTCATGTTAATTAACGTAATTAATTAACATTAATAAAATACTTGTGTAGAAACATGTGTGTGTGTGTGTACATGTTTGTGTGTGTGCGCCTGTGTGCTTGTGTGTGTGTGTGTGCCTGTGTTTGTGTGTGTGCACCTGTGTGTGTAGACGTGTGTGTGAGTGTGCACCTGTGTGTTTGCGTGTGCGGGCCAGTGTGCGCGCGGGTGTGTGTGTGTGCGTGTGTGAGCATCACCTGCTGGACGTCCTGCTGGAAGACGCAGAGCTGCAGCCGCTGGTGGAGGCGGACCTTGCGGTGCTGCCAGATGTTCTCCAGCTGCCTCTGGTGGTGCAGCACCTGGTGGATGATGTCCAGCACGCGGTGCACCGCCTTGGAGTAGTTAGCGGAGGCGGTGAGCGAGTCAGTGCTGCCCGGAGTCAGAGGTCGCTGCAGCTTGTCCAGCAGGGACTTCCCATCCTGGCTCACCTGGAGAGTTCAGGTAAGATAACATTTCAGAACTTTTTCCGATGAGCAAAAACAATCTGATGATCAACTGTTATATATATATATAAATCTATATATATATTATAATATCTGTATAATATATTACTTTTTTGTATGTATACAAAAATCATTTTTAATTGCACCTGCATTGCTATGTGTTCTATATTTCTATGTATTTTCCCTGTTCCAGCTGGTGTGATGGTGGCGGCACTCCTGGTGTTCTGAACCTGCGCGTCACGTGACCCACATGCATGTGAGTCACGTGACCCACATGGATGTGAGTCACGTGACCCACATGGATGTGAGTCACGTGACCCACATGGATGTGAGTCACGTGACCCACATGGATGTGAGTCACGTGACCCACATGGATGTGAGTCACGTGACCCACATGGATGTGAGTCATCCCGTGTCATTAAATCAGTGTTTGGTAGCAGAGGGTGTGGGGAGGGGGTCTGTAAAAAGTGCCTGTAAAGCTTTCAAATCAACAGAATAATTAATTTATTCAAATCCCCTTCAAGCCGTCAACTGGTCTGTGGCAGACTGTGCCGGATCCCCCGGGGGGGCGTTACCTCGGAGTAGGAGGTGGTGATGTGCTCGTAGAGGCCCTGGTGGTGGTGGATGGCGTCCTCCAGGTCCTGCAGCTCCGAGGGCAGGTCCACCTCGCCACACGCCTTGCACCACGACTCAACATTACCCATGTACTAGAGAGAGAGAGAGAGAGAGAGAGAGAGAGAGAGAGAGAGACAGAGAGAGAGAGAGAGAGAGAGAGAGAGAGAGAGAGAGAGAGAGAGAGAGAGACAGAGAGAGAGAGAGAGAGAGAGAGAGAGAGAGAGAGAGAGAGAGAGAGAGAGAGAGAGAGAGAGAGAGACAGAGACAGAGAGAGAGAGAGAGAGAGAGAGAGAGAGAGAGAGAGAGAGAGAGAGAGAGGAGAGAGAGAGAGAGAGAGAGAGAGAGAGAGAGAGAGAGAGAGAGAGAGAGAGAGAGAGTCACGCTCCTCAAGGTCTCTCCGCTGTTTCTCTCACACTCGTGGTAAAGGGAACGTGTTAAGAGACATTTAGAAGGCCAGTCGGTGGTCGGATGTTCATCTTCAAATGAACATCCACGAGGTGAAGCTGGTAAACGGTAAATGGACTACATTTATATACTCTATAGCGCTTTTAACCCAAAGCAACTGTACAACTTGCTCTGGGACATTTGGCTTGGAGAAGGCAGGGGATGGAACCAGCAACCTTTGGCGCTACCGCCCCCCCCCCCTCTGGTCTAACAGCCGTCTGTTCCAGAGATCGCTCATCACTGCTTTGTTACCGTTAACTAACTACAGATGACCCGTCTGTGTGTCTGCGTGTGTCTGTGTGTGTGTATTATGGCTCTGGTCGGAACATGAACGGCAACCAGATTCCAGAGGTTGGACAAGCAGGCGTTTTCAAACTGTGAGAAACCTGCGCTTGTGCTAAGGACATAAATCACTCTCAGCAGCAGGGGCTAATAAGCACAGGCTGGAATACCAGCAAATAACAACTGTTTTACTATTCATCAGCATATGGTTATGCAAATATATGCTAATGACCTCGTTTGTTTTTGCCTCTAGAAATATAACAACGCCAAATGGGTATTTTTCAGCCCAGAAAGAGAGTGTGTGTATTTGATGTGTGTGTGTGTCTGTAATTAAGTATGAATCTAGGGAATGGGGTAAATCAACAATTTAGTCTAGCATGCACATTTCCTTCACAAAATGCAATGTAAGCGTTTGTTCTCCAAAAGAACACCGTGTCATGGATGAACACAAAAACATGGAAATGTATGAAAAGTCCTCAAATATCTTCAAATCAAAATGCCACTGAAACAGTATCAGGGCTCCCCTTTAAAAGGGCCCTATTAAACCACACGCTGTGATTAGCCATTACAGGCCCTTTCTAAAGTGTCATGGGCATAGTGTCCATCTGAGCCTACCAGGTGGACTGTACCAACCGGTAGGGGTATCTGTCCGTCGTGCATCTGGGGGTGGACACTCCCACCGTGTGTGACGTCACTACGTCCAATTGTAGTCACCTGAGAATTTGTGAAACGTCTCGTAATGGCCGACCCCACTCATGCCCGGAGGTGGAAAAACAGGGGGGGAGGGGGCCCTTTAAATCAAGGACCCCCCCACACACACACACACGGTTCTAGCTCCTCCCCTAGAACATGTCACCCCACCTGGTCGCATTTGTGGTGGAAGCCGGCGGACATCTCCAGCAGCGCGCTGCGCTCGTCCAGCGCGGCGGCGAAGGCCTTCCACTCCTGCTCCAGCTGGGCGGAGATCTGCTTGATCTGCTGAGAGGCGTAGTGGCCCGCCTCCAGCAGCCGGTTCCCCACTGACATGATGCGGTTGATGTTGACGTACACGTTCTGGGGGCAGAAGGGAGGAGCTTTGGTAAGACGGTCGTCTAAAATGTACTATCGTCAAAAAATGTACTATCGTCCATCAATCACATTAGTGTTCTTTATTGTGTACGGTATTGGCATAGTATATTGTTGTTTATAGCATATAGTATAGTTTATAGCATATAGTATAGTTTATAGTATATAGTATAGTTTATAGTATATAGTATAGTTTATAGTATATCATTTATAGTATATAGTATAGTTTATAGCATATAGTATAGTTTATAGCATATAGTATAGTTTATAGTATATAGTATAGTTTATAGCATATAGTATAGTATATCGTTTATAGTATATAGTATAGTTTATAGCATATAGTATAGTTTATAGTATATAGTTTATAGTATATAGTATAGTTTATAGTATATCATTTATAGTATATAGTATAGTTTATAGCATATAGTATAGTTTATAGCATATAGTATAGTTTATAGTATATAGTATAGTTTATAGCATATAGTATAGTTTATAGTATATCGTTTATAGTATATAGTATAGTTTATAGCATATAGTATAGTTTATAGTATATCGTTTATAGTATATAGTATAGTTTATAGCATATAGTATAGTTTATAGTATATAGTTTATAGTATATAGTATAGTTTATAGCATATAGTATATTGTATAGTTTATAGTTCAAGTCCCCGAAACACCTGGGCACTGCCGAGGTGTCCTTGAGCAAGGCACCAGACTTAACTAAACTACACACTTGATTAGATGTAGATTTATATGATTGTTTAGTGTTGCGTATAGTGTACAATCGTCATAGAAATTCATGTCCTAAGGGCCATGCCCGTCAGTCGTATACACCCACAGCCATGTCACTATGCAATAATTGATTCAAACATAGGTTTTGTGTATTTATATTTACTTGTATTAAGCATATGCACATGTTTACAGGAAAGACATACTGGCCACCAGCCCTCTAGCTGATGGCTGTGGGCAGGTGGTGAAGTGTGAGTTACTGTGAGTCCCTCCATGGTCTAGCGCTGATCGGGGTCAGGTCGCGGAGCTAGCAGTCAAACCTCTTGAACGTGTAAAACCCGATGCGGACTCTGAGCCCATATATTATATATTATATATTATATTATTCAGATTTGCAAATGGGGGTCAGAAATTAACGCCTCAAAAAAGGTGCCGAATGCGGGAGAAATAAAAATATCATATTTCATAGAGGTGTCAATATCATCCACCAATTGGCCTTACACTTCCGTGATCTGAAACTGTGGATTAGGTGGGATCTCCCCATCTAGACTCATCCCATGACTTGCATTTCTACCACCACCAGCCTGGGTCCACTCCAGCCTGGGTTCACTCCAGCCTGGGTTCACTCTAGCCTGGGTTCACTCCAGCCTGGGTTCACTCTAGCCTGGGTTCACTCTAGCCTGGGTTCACTCTAGCCTGGGTTCACTCTAGCCTGGGTTCACTCTAGCCTGGGTTCACTCTAGCCTGGGTTCACTCCAGCCTGGGTTCACTCTAGCCTGGGTTCACTCTAGCCTGGGTTCACTCTAGCCTGGGTTCACTCCAGCCTGGGTTCACTCTAGCCTGGGTTCACTCTAGCCTGGGTTCACTCCAGCCTGGGTTCACTCTAGCCTGGGTTCACTCTAGCCTGGGTTCACTCTAGCCTGGGTTCACTCTAGCCTGGGTTCACTCTAGCCTGGGTTCACTCTAGCCTGGGTTCACTCTAGCCTGGGTTCACTCCAGCCTGGGTTCACTCTAGCCTGGGTTCACTCTAGCCTGGGTTCACTCTAGCCTGGGTTCACTCTAGCCTGGGTTCACTCCAGCCTGGGTTCACTCTAGCCTGGGTTCACTCTAGCCTGGGTTCACTCCAGCCTGGGTTCACTCTAGCCTGGGTTCACTCTAGCCTGGGTTCACTCTAGCCTGGGTTCACTCTAGCCTGGGTTCACTCCAGCCTGGGTTCACTCTAGCCTGGGTTCACTCTAGCCTGGGTTCACTCCAGCCTGGGTTCATACGAGCAAGCGGCTCGTGAATGTAGCGTGGCTGTATATATATTTTTTAATCAAGACTCTGTTCTAATTTTCGCCACAGAGAACTAACACTTAGTTCAGGCTTGGTTGAGCCAAGCAGCGCTCCACTGTTAAGGTAAGTAAAGGCGATTTTAAAGGTATTCTGATCCACCCTATATCTTAACAAAGGGAAAAAATATATATAATATAAAAACATATAATATAAAACAGAACCGAAAAAAAGGATATATCAAGTATTACACATGACTTGAATGACTTCATCAGCTTCTTTATTCCAGCTAACAGAGCTAGGATATATCAATGAAAAACTCTCCATGGACCCCCGGCCTGCACCCAGTGAGGCTGATCTGTACTCTGTGTGTATATATATATATATATATATATATATATATTATATATCATAAATGTATTGTATTATTATATGTGAGGAATGGTATGTTGCCATTAAGAGGACCTCAGAGAAGCAGCTCTTTCTCTCCACTGGATGAACTGGGGTTTGATACTCAATCTTCCTACAGGTAAAAGTCTAAATGTAATCAATTCACAAATC
>CM051007.1:30094960-30097460 GCA_027704905.1 Muraenolepis orangiensis | reverse complement strand
ATATATATTGCGATATATATTGCGACGGGACGTTACCATCTGGGTAGGGTTAGGGGGAGATATATATATCTCCTCTTCTGTTCTCTGTTCTACCCCCTGATATTGCCACTGACCTTCTTCACTCTACCCTGTCCTCCTCTCTGTCCCCTCACCTCCAGGTCTGCACGTCCAACTCCACCTGCCCCCTCGTGGTCAGACTCAGTGTGTAGGCAGAGAGGCGGAGCCTCAGAGAGGCGGAGCCTCAGAGAGGCGGAGCCTCAGAGAGGCGGAGCCTCAGAGAGGCGGAAGAAAGGAAAACCCCCAGAGGACCTTCTCCATCTTCAAGGGCTCCTGTCAAACTTCTCCTTGTCTCGTTCAACCGCAAAAGCTGCATTTTACTGTTCCAAAATTCAAAGTGCAGCATCTAACCCTAAAAAACAGTTTGAAACGTTTTTTTCGCCAACTTCTTTGACAAGAAGGTCAACGATATCCGATCCTCCTTCCCCGACCCCCCGGCTGACGCTCGCATCAACCACCCATGTCTTCCCCCCCCCTTCCACATCCCTCCCTTACCCGTTTCTCTCCCCTCTCCACAGACGATGTTCTTCCTCATCACATCCAGCCGCCCCACCACATGCTCACTGGATCCAGTTCCCTCCCCTCTGCTTCAGTCCACTGCGCCTGAACTCCTGCCCTTCCTGACAAACATCAACGCATCTCTGACTTCTGGATGCTTTCCCGCTGCTTTCAAGACTGCCAGAGTCACCCCCCTCCTGAAGAAACCAACACGGCCTTTTCTCACTGAAAGGCTGCTCAGGTGCTCATCCAGGCTCTTGTCATCTCCCTTCTGGACTACTGCAACTCCCTCCTTGCTGGCGCCCCGGCGTCTGCCATCAGGCCCCTGGAGCTCATTCAGAAAGCTGCAGCTCGTCTGGTGTTCAACCGCCCCAAGTTCTCCCACACATCTACCCTCCTTCGGTCTCTTCACTGGCTACCTGTAGCTGCTCCATCCAGTTCAAGACCTTGGTGCTAGCCTACAAGGCAGTAAAAGGTACTGCTCTATCCTACCTCCAGGCAATGGTCAAGGCCTACATCCCAACCTGTCCACTTCGCTCGGCTTCTTCGGGCCGTCTGCTTGCCCCCTCGCTTAGGGGCCCGTGTGGCCGATCTACGGTCACGGTTCTTCTCCGTCTTGGCCCCAATTTGGTGGATCAAACTCCCCACGGAGGTCACGACTGCAGAGTCACTCATCTTCCACCGCAGGCTGAAAACCCATCTCTTCAGGACACACTACCCGGATCCTTCCTCGTAGCGCTAAGTCAATTATCTAAGTAGATTACATATTATAGATAAGTAGATATTGTTGCATATTGTTTGCCAACTTATTGTACTTTTTCCCTTACACTTTTACCTTATTGTCCTTCTACCTGAGCGCTGGTTCAGTTCTTGGAGACTCGTTAGAAATGAAATGCACTTTAGACTTCTGGTGACGAGATGTTCTCTTACCTTCCTTTGTTAAACACACTACTGTAAGTCGCCTTGGATAAAAGCGTCTGCTAAATGACTGGAATGTAATATTGGGAAAATTAACCAGGAGATGCTAAACGGCAGTTTAATATACCGCTGGTGGGAGATCTACTCCTCGGAGAAGGGAAGAAATATGTTAATTTACTGGAGGCCGCGATAACGTTTAAAAGAACCATTTGGTTCTACTCATGAGTAAAGTGTTGAAAAGTACAGGTATGCTGACGGAGAGAGAGAGAGAGAGAGAGAGAGAGAGAGAGAGAGAGAGAGAGAGAGAGAGAGAGGAGAGAGAGAGAGAGAGAGAGAGAGAGAGAGAGACAGACACTGGGGCAGGGCTGGCTGCTCTCACCTCGATCCACTCCTCATGGTTGTAGTCCAGGGTGCCGTCAAAGTCTGCAGTCAGCTGGGAGGGATCCACCACCTTGGACAGGCCCTCTAGCGACACCATGGTGGTCTGACACAGAGGGAGGGAGGGAGGGAGGGAGAGGGTTAAACGTGTTGCAGGAGCCATACTGTTGTGCCCATTGAGTCATCTTAAGACTCTTAAGTGTGTGACATCTTGTGTGTGTGTGTGTGTGAGACTCATGCATCATAACATACACACCTTCCACTCAATATCGCAGAGGGCCATAGAGATAAATTAACAGATATATATTGAAAGAAAATGAGAAATGCAAGGGAAACAGCGGGAGACCTAACAGGTAGACCAACCCTCCAGAGCGGGATTGTTATCCTTTGGCCTCTGTTGTTCTAGCGGGTTGGTTTGTGCTGCCAGGGGGGGGGGGCCAACCCCCCAACACGCAGGAGAAGCTAATGGAAGACGTAGTCACTTATCTGACCTCACAACAGATACGGCTCTCTCTCTCCCTCCCCCCCCCCTCTCTCTCTCTCTCTCCCTCCCCCCCCCCCCTCTCTCTCTCCCTCCCCCCCCCCCCCCCCTCTCTCTCTCTCTCTCTCTCTCCCCCCCCTCTCTCTCTCTCTCTCTCTCCCTCCCCCC